>BRDA01040821.1:0-14711 GCA_036984385.1 Crenuchus spilurus
TTTTCAGATGACATGAAATGGAAAACCACCAAACACAACCTGAACAGACTGTACTGATATACAGCCCCTCATAACACACAGACTGCTACAGTGTCCTGATTATTCATGCACTTTTATATTAAACACATTTTATTCTATTTTACATTAAAACTTTTGACTCTTTCTTTCATTTTTTTAATTTATTTTTTTCATTTTTGCCTCCCTTTCCCAATGTAGCAGTAGCCAATTAGCCCATCCCCTCCATTAGGACTCTCCCCATCACTTTGCACTGTTCCTGACTCTAGGAGGGTGAAGACATGCATAAGCCTCCTCTGCTGTGTGTGATACAGTCACCACCTCTTTTCTAACTACCACTGATACACCATCACTGGGAGCCAACACGCTCGGAGGAAACGCTCTCTCTCTCTCTCTCTTTCTCTCTCTGTTTCTGTCTCCCTCTCTGTCTCTGTCTCTCTCTCTGTGTGTGTCTGTCTGTGTCTCTGTCTCTCTTTCTTTCTCTGTCTCTCTTTCTCTCTCTGTTTCTGTCTCCCTCTCTGTCTCTGTCTCTTTCTTTCTCTCTCTCTCTCTCTGTCTCTGTCTCTCTCTCTCTCTCTCTCTCTCTGTCTCTCTCTCTCTCTGTCTCTCTCTCTGTCTCTCTCTCTCTCTGTCTCTCTCCCTCTGTCTCTCTCTCTCTCTGTCTCTGTATCTCTCTGTCTCTCTCTGTCTCTGTCTCTCTCCCTCTGTCTCTCTCTCTCTCTGTCTCTGTATCTCTCTCTCTCTCTCTGTCTCTGTCTCTCTCTTTGTCTCACTCTGTCTCTGTCTCTCTCTTTGTCTCTCTCTCTGTGTCTCTGTCTCTCTCTCTGTCTCTGTCTCTGTCTCTCTCTCTGTATCTCTCTCTCTCTCTGTCTCTGTCTCTCTCTCTCTCTCTCTCTCTGTCTCTGTCTCTAATCCCTCACTCAGAAGTAGGCAGATTGATGAGCAGTCAGCTGCTGTAATTGGCTAATACGCCTGTTTTGGGTGGTGAAAGAATCAGTGCAATAGTATGTCAGAGGCCATGAAGCATCATGATATGTATGGGCTGTAAATACTGGGGAGTTCTGGCCCGTCCGGCTGGCTTCCTGATGAAATGCTTAATCGGGGGTTTCTGGTCTGGTCAGTGAATTGCCTTTGATCACGTTTCTTGACTCGGGGAGAAGATTGGAGAGGCTCGCCTACACTCAGACATCTGAGATTTTAATGCTTGTCCAAATGAACAGCATCTTCTGTGGCATCTGGAAGGAGCCCAGAGGACTTCAGCCCAATCCTCTGGCCTGCCTGGAGCTGCCCCGGGCGAATCTAGTGCCTTCCATCTGTCAGCTATTCCTCGCCAAGCTCAGGGAATTCCCCTCAGCAGTAGCTCGGATCCTGCTCCCGACCCCGCTCAGGGAATTTGGGGCAGGCGGAGAGAAGTGTGTGCCGCTCCAGCTCTAGACGGTGAAAGGAGGACAGTGGGTGGCAGGCAGGAATAAGCAAACTGTCTCTGCAAAGGAGGGGGTACCCACACAGGGAGTCTGAGGCCACTTGACAGGTCTTATGTGGAGTCTGTCGAGCTGGAGCATCGTCTCCACTCGAATCCCAACAGAGTTTAATGACCGAATATAGATGAACTTTTACACCACAGCAGCCTTAGTCCCAGTTTCCAGTTCATTGTGTCTACATTGACCATATAGGTGCACTTTACAGACTGTAGTCCATCTGGTCCACCCTGTTCTTCAACCCAAACTGGAGCACCACAGAGCTGGTGGAGCACTGACACTGATGTGGTGGTGGTGTGTTAGTGTGTGCTGATATTAAACTGAGGTAGAGGTGGGTAATCCAGGTCCAGAAAGTAAAAATCCACCACAGGATTTTGTTTCATCTGCCTTGTTGGTTCCGCTGCAGATTTTCTCCAGCAGAGCCACATATGAAGTAGGAGCAACATGCTGGGGTGGATTTTTACTTTCTGGACCTGGAATATCCACCTCTAGGGTGTCTAAGACACCACCACCACATCAGTGTCACACAAAACAATCCACGGGTTCCTCAAAGAAATGGAGACTGATGGCCTAAATAGCAGCAAAAATAACCCTGGGCCCCTTCTGGACCGAATATAGAAGGATGACACTGAATTATATCAGTGCAACTACAGATTGAATATAGGTCTCATTCTTGTCTGAATATTTGGGCCAAATGCTGCCTTTAGTTAACACATCTGGCCACTGGCCCAAATACTTCATTTTTGGTACAGATATCAGCCCAAGACCCTTTTACTGACATGCCAAGTGCTGGATAACAATCGGCCCAATAAGGAGTACCAGCCTAAGCTGCCATCAATCAGCCAAAGTCGGCCCGATGTGCACATTTTCCCGTTTTCATGACATTAATGTGAAAGTGCTGTTGCCTGGTGGTGATTTTTGACCAATGAAATTGATTTATGCCCAGATTTTGGCCATTTCTTTATGCATTTATAAAGATAACAGTACGTTGTACACTTGGCACGTCCTGGAATATACAGTTTAGAGACACGTCTCACCTTCCTCGCTGCATTTTCACAGCCTTTTCACTCTGCAGGCCTGATGTGAGTTGCAAGACGTATTTGACGTGACTGAGCAGCTTAACACAGACTGAGGCGAGAGAGATGATTTAGGCGTACAGTTATCACCCTGCTGAAAGGTGGGCTCTAATCTTCCATTATTAGCTACGTTATCCAAACCTCAGACGAAAAGACTCACTGAAGTTGATTTATTTCTCATTTGTTACTTTTTCTGAGGAATTAAACTGTATGCTATGATGTAAAAGATAAACTGAGTCCATCTTGGCAATAAATACATATATACAGTCATATCAGGATAACCAGCCTGGGAAGTCACGTGATACGTGTTGATGCACATAAATCAGTGAGCACACCAGTCAGTTGTATCAGAGTGTAAAACCATCATCATGGCCAAAGGACGTGATGTGGCTGATGTGTGATAACAGGGTACCAGGTGAAACATGGTGGAGGCAGCATCTCAGAAACCAATAACTGTGTGGGATGTTCTAGAGCTGCTGTAGTGACGTACTGAGAATGGACTTCTTGTACATTGAGGCTCCCAACAGAATAACAGTGGTGCCTCACAAGCCGCTGAGGGGAATGATGATGAGGAATTATAGGTAACCTCTATAATGAACAGGAAGTGTTTGGGCACTGGGTGATGATTAATGAATGAATCTTACATGTATAATGCAGTTTTTAAAGTGGGCAGACGGCCAGGGCACCACAACACCAATGGTGGCACTAACACTGCTTGCCCCGCCCCCTATAAGGTAAGGGAAGCGCCCTAGTGAACATGGCATTGCTTGGAGAAGACAGATATTCGTGGGGCAGCTAATCACACACAATGTCTCAACCAGAAGTGACCGTCCACCTGGAGGACTTCATCGAACACTAAAGGGATCACTCAGGACAGATGTGCCAACCATATCTGGGCACACACAAATACATTCATACACACTCAGACATACACATTCATTCATACACACCAGGATCATTTAGAGCCAGTTCACCTGAGCTCCTTGTTTTTGGACTGTAGGAGGAAACCGGAATCTCCAGAAACTCACTCGGACACAGAGAGAACATGGAAACTGCCCCCAGATAGGGACTTGAAATCACTGTGAGAACCACTGTGCCACCCAGTTCATATTAATGATCATAATATTCTGATGTGACTATAATATAATTGTGTGCATGTGTTTTAAAGCACTTTCCACACTACAGTTCAGTCTTCCTGCAGGATCCAATTAGAGTCTGAATTTCCTCGTTAGTGGAAAAGAGCCGTCTGCTAATCCAGATGTTGAGTGAGCAGAAAAAGAGGAGCGAGGGGGAGGGATGCTCAACATCTGTATTAATGAACTCTGCAAATCAAAGGCCTGGTGAAACTACACAGCAGGGATTTGCATATTTCTCCCAACATCTAGGGGTTAAATTCAGCCGAGCGCACTGCAGTGTAACCTTGCAGTGAAGGGCAGGTGCAGCTGAGCTCTAGTAGTCTGTGATATACACCGAGATAATTCCTAATACAGCCATGTCGTTAATTTCATTATCCTCTACATGTTCACCATTATTCTGTGACTGGTTCACCATTTGTGGTGGTACCGTTAAGTGTACTTGTGTAGTATGTTAAGTCAAGAAACTTTGGACCCTTTTGTGTTGCACCCTTCATTATTCTTTGGTGTTTCTTTTGATTTTCCAAATATTCTGCATGAAATAAATGCAAAATGTTACAAATTAGAAGTGTTTTATCCTTCAAATTTCGGGGTTGTAATTTTGGGCACATGGTTTCTTTGAAACAGATTCCTCATGAGTGTCTCAAAGGTTCATAAAGAGGACAGTTCCAGGGCCTGAGTGGCTCAGCAGGCTAAGACGCTGACACTATGACCCGAGGATCGCGAGTTTGAATCCCGGTCATGCTGTTTGCCATCAACAGCCGGGGCACAAGAGAGCAAGAATTGGCAGTGCCCTCTCTGGGCGGGTAGATGGCGCTCTCTCGCTCTCTCCTTATCACTTTCACATTGCAATGTCCGCTGGCTCAGGCGTCTACTGATTGGTCCATTCAGAGCTGGGAATCCTGCGCTTTCATCCGAGCACATTGGCTCCCAGTGACGGTGTGACTCTGGGTGGAAATGTGTGGTTCTGGAAAATCACATTAATTATGGATATTCATGTACAACTAAGACTTCAGTTATTTATTAGCCATTAAGACCCTTCATAACAAAGTCTGATGTTAAAGTTTAAATGATCAAAACAGCTGCTATACGGTACACTCTTAAAAAGACAGTTCAACAAGGGTTCTTTAATAAAGATAATGGCTCAATATAGAACCAGGAACACTCAACGAATCCTTCATGTGGATAAAGGGCTCTGTACAGGACCTTTACAAGGATATGGTTCTATACAGAACCTTTTTGATATAGCCCCCAAAAGGGTTATGCTGTATTTATGATGTCAAGCTTATAATAATAGAGGATCCCTTTTTGGTTCTATATAGAACCATTTTCAAAATACTTCTATAATAGAACCATCTACAAAACATTCCTCCTCAGTCTGAAGAACCCTTTCAGCATGTAAAGAAACCTTTAGGTTCTTTGAGTGTTCATGGCTCTATGTAGAACCATTTTTTAAGGAACCCTTGAAAAGCCATCTGTTTTAAGAGTGTAGATGGTAGATTGTCTGATGGATGATTTAGTCTTAAAGCTCTATGTGATCCTTATAGAACTGTATCTGTACCCCATGATTTTAGGTCTGTTCTACGTCCGGTCTGGTGCACTAACGTGATCTTGAATAGAAGTCTATAAAACGAATATAATTACACAACAACAACAAATGCAAAAACATCACCCAGCTATCATGAGTTCTCCTGTAAAGAGGCCGCCTGTAAATCTGTACCTCCGGGCTTGGGCGATGTCCCACCGGGACATATCTGCTATGGCCACTCTGACTGGAGTTCTGTACCCCATAGAATAACGTATTTACTGCAGAACCGTTTAACCTTTTTTAAGAGTAAACGCCAGATCATTCTAGTAACTTCAGGCTTGAACTAAAGATGATCTGAACAGTCAAACTAAAAAAATGTGTTAAGATTTTGTAAAAAAAAATGTAAGATTTATATGATACATACTTGATTTTTTTTATGAATAGCGCCACCTAGATGCTTGACATTCTGTCTGATGTTGGCAAGTCTCTACCTGGACATAGCATCCAAGTTTCTTCCTGATTGGTGTTTGTTAAGCCTATCAAATGCCTGCTGTCAGCTGATTGGCTAATGGCAGTGACAAGGTTAGAATGATCAATTCACCATTACAAGGCCACTTACAGAATATCACATCAGTGCAGCATACCAAATATCAGCTGGATGCAACTTGAATTCAGCATTTATGGTACCCCCTAATAATGCAGTAGTGCCAACCTTGGCATACTGTCTAATGCTCACCTCGGTTACATACCTGTGATGTTTCATCACAATGGCGCTAAGTTGGGAAGAGCCTGCAAGCCACACAGTCAGAAAAAAAAATCTTAATTTGATTTAATTTCTAAAAAAAAAGATTTATGTAATAAAATTATGACTTTAGATGTGAAACATGTGAAGATGCGCTCAAACGTGTGTGATTGCATATTATGCAAATTAGCTCAACATCTAAGTGGGCAGAGCTTAATAGTCCAAGAGGCCAATCTGAGCCATGGAATCGGGCAAAAAATAATTTTATGTCTAGGCCTTATGTTTTACAAGACTACACACACTATATGATGATATATACGGGTCGGCAGTCATGACCTGGTGGTTAGGGATCTGGTCTTGTGACCGGAAGGTTGCCAGTTCGATTCCCGGGAAGGTCATGAGTGGAGTGCCCTTGGGCAAGGCATCTAAACCCCAACTGCTCCCCGGGCGCTGTGGATAGTGCTGCCCACTGCTTCAGGTACATGTTATTACAGCTTAGT
Source organism: Crenuchus spilurus (assembly GCA_036984385.1). NCBI lineage: Eukaryota > Metazoa > Chordata > Actinopteri > Characiformes > Crenuchidae > Crenuchus > Crenuchus spilurus. Next base: position 6,473 of record BRDA01040821.1, read on the forward strand.
GTGTTCATAATGATTGTATCCATCCTTCTTGTTGCTGGTCTTTTACCTTCAACTGTCCGGAGCATCTTATCACATCTGCTTCTTCTCATAATGTGTCCAACACAAGAGCTGCTCTGGTCAGTTATCTAAACAGCTGTTAAGTAAGGAAGCAGCACGACGTGTGATTTTGCCGCATTTTGTAGTGTTTTTGAAGTGAACCAATGCAATATTAACTGACCCAAAGCCCCATGCAGGCCCCGGCCCTGCAGTGCTGTTTAATGATCCAGGCAGAAACTCGCCTGTTTCAAGACATTTCTATTAGTCTCTCGGAGCAGAGGGACGGGAGGCTTTGGTTTCTGCAGAAACATCAGACGGCCGAGTCTCGTTAGCGCTGACGCCGAGCGCTCGGCTGAGGAAAAGACAGATTGTGTGCTGAGGGAATACATACAGATGCTGCTGAACATCATTGCCCGCTGCAGGGGAAATCCTCCATGGATTACTCACATTTAACAACGTGATGGAGAGACAAATCAGGGGTAATTTCTGCTCCCCTCCTTCTTCTTTCTCCCCTCGTGAAAGTGGAGTGAGATCCTGACTGGACTAGACTGTGTATGTAAAGTTATTGTGAAGTGTGTTTGTATGAGTGTGTAAGTAGAGGGTCATGCACATCTTCTGTGAGCTTTGATCTGATGTTTTTGGGCACATTTAGTGAGTCTGATCAGTTACTTCCTGTAAAGAGTTTTGTTTTGTATCATATTTGATACATCCACAATCTATTGTTTACAAAAATATACAAAACACACATTTTTAACCACTTTACATTTTTGCTCAAACTCTGACATCTGCCTGGCACATGCAGTGCACAGATAATCCACCAGGGGGCAGCAGACATGTATCAGATTGAATACATCAACTTTTTCTCATTTATTTAATACATTTTCAATTATATTTATATAGTAATGCATGACGATAAAGAAGATAATTTATCATTTATCACACTGGTGATGTATCAAATATGGCTTTATAGGCACAATGTCATTACCAGTGGAGGACTTGACCAACACGCAAACCACACAATTGCTTGAGGCCCTGGAGCCCCCCTGCTGGCCAAAAGTGGTTGGCAAAGAAAAAAAACAACAAAAACAAACAAACGCATAATTGTTTTTGTTGTTCCACACTAAAGAGATACATACACCACGGGTGTAATTTGGGAGTGGGGGTGGAGGACAGCAGCTTTTTCAGACAGTTTTGGTTCTCTGCAGATTTTTCTGTCCAAAAACAGTGTTACGCTATATTAAAAAGAAAAGGGTCGAGCACTAGGACCCAGCATAAAACGGCCACTCAGTCGGAAGCCTATTTGTCTTTAGACCGCTCACAAGCGCATCGATTGGCTCTGCTGTTTCATGCTAATGTGTGATTAGCCGTCCTAGCGGTCACTCCATCAAACTTGCGTTTGGACTGGCAAACCACTGTTTTGTGATTTGGCCTGTAGTCCGTGTTCACCTGACACTGTAAGTTAATATGTACGTTTGTTCTGCCTGTTTCACATCAGATAGACGTATTTTAATATCAGAGGTTTCATATTAAAATCCATTAAAACATTAACATTCGAATCTCTCTGTGTGTGTGTGTGCATGTCTATTCATTTACATGCCTCAAAGTTTAACTATTGTCAAAATAATTCAGAATTTCTGCTTATTTTTACTCAAAAATGAGGTATAATTTTATGTAAATGAGGTTTATTGACTATACAGTCCAAGCATAAGTGTAAAATTGGTGTTAATGACTTGGAGTGAAGTTGATTATCAGGATGTAACACAGAATTGGGTGATTAATTTTATATTACATGATTAACAGTTTATTAATATTTAATCATTAATATTTTATAAATGATTAAGTTTATTATTATTATTATTATTATTATTATTTTTATTATTATTATTATTAATAATAATAATAATAATAATAATAATAATAATAATAGTTATTAATAGTATATTATTCAGAGTAACTAGTAATTTCTAATAAAATATTATGACTAATAATTTTTAAGTAATGTTTAAAATGTATGTATAATAATTAATATTTATTAATCATTAATAATAATAATTTAATTTATGTTTAAGCCTGTACCATAACTATTAAAAAAATCTGTTTGATCAGGGCGCCCAGACATGACATTGCTTGGGGCTCTAGAACTTCCAAATCCGCCCCTGGTCATTACTACGGTATTTATTAGTATAATTATTTGCTTAATGCTTACAAAAACAGTGCTGAATGAAGTGTATCTGTTAATCTGATGGTGTCCCATTCCAAACATATTAAATGTCTTTCCATGTAGTTTAAACAGCACAAAGTAAACAAACAATCCAGGCTGGACCATCATAATATGAGACATTTCATCAAATCATCACAATCTGACATAGCTTGTCCAAAGCACACAAATCGGATCAGGTAAAGCAGTAAAATCTGATTTTGACCGTCCAGCCTGGGCTTTAATGGAGCTTTAGGCTGGCTGTTCTCCAGCTTATCACTGCAGCCTTTTCTCAGAGCCCATCTGTATCTCAGTAAAGTGGAAAAAAACAACATTTTGTGATTTGCAGGCTAAAAGGGCTGACAATCTAAAGACCGTTTCATCTCCTCTCTCATCCTCCTTCCCCCCCACCCCGTCTTAACCTGCTTCTCTTCTTTTCAAAACGTCTGTATCTGACAGGCCGAATCTCCAGCTCTCTCTCCGTCCTCATTTAGTGAAATTACCTGAAATTGGCTTCTGTCCTGCTTGTTTTGAAGTTTGGCAGAGCTGCCGTTTGCTGCCCTGCCTCAGAGTCTTGTTTTCGCAGCTCCTGTTACACTCGTCCTGAAAGGTATTAATCAGGAGAGGCCTTGAATTTGTCCCAGTTCTCCATCTATCAGCCGCCCCATCTGGAGCTGCGGGGCTGAGGCTTTGAAAGTTTAACCCAAATGGTACCTAGAAAATATTCTCAGTGGTTTCTGAGATGCTGCCTCCATCATGCTTCACACGTCCTTTGATGATGGATTTACATTCTGATGCCATTAACTGGTGGCTTTTTTCATCCATTTAAGTTTCTTTTTCCTCCACATAAATCTCTCCCAGGTCGAGTCTGGACACCAAGTAGATGATTGAGAGAATCTTTGAAAGAAGTCATTATAAAGGCCCCGAGTGGCTCAGCAGGCTAAGACGCTGACACTATGAGCACAGTACCGTGAATTTGAATCCCGGTCATGCTGTTTACCATCAACATCCGGAGCCCAAGAGAGCAAAAATTGGGAGTGCTCTCTCTGGGAGGTAGATGGTGCTTTCTCTCTCTCTCTATCACTCTCACATTGTAATGTCAGCTGGCTCAGGCGTCTTCTGATTGGTCTATTCAGAGCTGGGAATCCTGAGCTTTCCTCCGAGCGTGTTGGCTCCTCAGTGACGGTGTATCAGCGGTAGTTTGAAAAGAGGTGGTGGCTGTATCACACACAACGGTGGAGGCTTGTGCTTGTCTTCACCCTCCTAGAGTCAGGGACAGTGCAAAGTGATGGGGAGAGCCCCTTATTGGATGGGATGTGCTAATTTGCTACTACTACATTGGGAAGAGGATAAAATTTCCAAAAATTGGCAAAAATTATAAATAAATAAAGTAGTGTACGTTGGCTTGTGACTGGTGAAGGTTTTTGGTGGATGTGAGACTAAATACGTCCAAAAATCTTCATTTTCATACACGAGATGACCTCCATCCAGACAGGACTCAAGTGATCAGACGAGCTCTGAGGAGGAGGAGAAAAACACAGACATGGTGGATCTGGATGGGAATAAAATCCCATTCTGTAGAAGAAGAACTGACCTCAGAACTCGTGTACATTTAATCCTAATAAAGTTTAAGATGCCACCCTGTGGTGGGCATTTGGATATGTAGGGTGATGCTCTTTTGGGCCAGCTCGATTGCCCATGTCCTTCTCTCTGTTGACAAGCGGTCAGCATCACCCCTCGCTGACCTGCGGTGTCGTACACTGACTGCACTCCAATGTCCACTCGTTTTCTTTGCTTCACCTCTTTCATTTCCGGGTTAGTACAGCAATTATTTGGGCGATGCACTGTAATGACAATGATGTGGTGGTGGTGTGTTATCTGTGCACCAACCAGCCAACAGCATCAGGACTAGCGGACCAACACAAACTGTCCTTAAATCTACCAACAAGGTCGGTGTGTCTGAGTGGACACCACCACCACATCTGTGTCACTGAGAACGATCCACCACCAAAATAATAATCTATGTATTCATCATCCTCTCCAACACAACGAGGACCTTCAGCTCTCACTTTGTTTCTGAAAATCAGCCGCCTGGAGAACGTGTGGAGCAGAAAGTCCCTCTCGACAGAGCTCTGCGCACTGGGGAGGTCTATAAACAGAGCGGTACTGGGTCAAGCTGTTCCTTTTTAAGGAGCTCCGAGTCCTGCTCTCTATGCCATTTCTGCAGCCTGAGGCTACATTTACCCCCACCTGGCTCTCAGCTACAACACCGACAGCTTCAGAGCCATCAGCGCAGCCATCTCTGCTGCTTCTCCATCACTACGTGGAGAAAATATGCTTCTAAAGAGCCGTTTCCTTCCTCATTAGGGGGCACTTTTATATTTTATACCAGCCTTGTAAGATAATGAGACAAATACAGTGCATCATGTGTCCTAGTGGTGAGAACACATTTATAATCAGACCCTCTGTCACAGCATTATTGCTATAATTATCTCTGTATCCACTGCTTCCACTCAGTGGCCACTTTATTAGCTTCTGCTAGCTTGGAGGTCCACTGTCTCTGTGTACAATTACAGAGCATCAGTTATCGCAAAGCCCTGCATTCACTGGTCAGTTTTCCTGATGATATTTGGGTGGTAGACCATTCTGAGCCCAGCAGTGACACTGAAATGATAGTATTATGAGTGCATCTGGCGTTTTTACACAAGAGATGACCACCATCCAACAATGTCCATTCAGAAACTGACCACAGTGTACGTTAAAATGTCCAAACCATTGTCTCCTGGTTGTATGGTTAGAGTTATCTCATTTCAGTACTGCTGCTCCAGAGGCAGTAATAAGCTGGAAAAATGGACAAACATAAAGGCTCCTGGAGCTCCCCCTCTAATCTTCCCCAGGTGTATGTCATTAGTGATGGTGCTCCAGGGTCAATTGAGGGTCAATAGTTCTTGCATCCTCACTGTCACACCACCAAAAGTGGTCCAAAGAAGGACAATCAGTGAACCAATGACAGGGTTATGGATGTTAGACTCATTGATGTACATGGGGAACAAGGGCTATCCACCTTCAGAGATCTGTGTGCTTAGAAATAATAATAATAATAATGTTAATAATAATAATAATAATAATAATAATGTTAATAATAATAATAATGTTAATAATAATAATAACTAGAAAAGTGCATTTCCTGAAGGAAACACGGGATGTTGCGCATTGCTAACATGGCCCACAAGCTAAGGTATCCCAGTTGGTTTGTAAGGTGATGCTGTGGTAACTGTGGTGGTTGCTGTGGCCCCCACGGCGGTTGCTAATGGCCCCCAAGGTGGTTGGTATGGCTCCCAAGGCGGTTGCTATGGGTCCCAAGATGGTTGCTATGGGCCCCAAGGCGGTTGCTATGGCTCCCAAGATGGTTGCTATGGCACCCAAGGCAGTTGCTATGGCCCCAAGGTGGTTGCTATGACTCTGCACTAGAACTCTGTTACCTGCCCTGATGCAGTACATCAATTTTGGTGGCTGTTGGGACACAGAAGCTCTCTGGCTTGAGTATATGTGAAAATGAATGGAAGTCAATGGGAGGAACAAGGGATGAAAAGATGACAAAAAGAGGAGTGCGGTATGGCTCTGCACTAGAGTTCTGTTACCTGCCCTGATGTAGTATATCAATTTTGGTGGTTGTCACGCAAATGGAAGCCTGGAATTTGGTATGGTTAAAAATGAATGGAGGTCAATGGGATGAAAAAGGGATGGCAATAAAACGACAAATAAATGAGTGCGGGTCAAAACAACAGTGAATTTGTGCTCGAGGGCCTGCCCTGATGCGAATCGGTCAAGCAGAAGTACAGTAGATGAGCATGCATTTTTGCTCCCCATTCATTCTTAATGGGAAAAAATTCCCAGATTAAGGAAGTTTTTAGGAAAACCGCACATTCAATCAAAATTCTGTATACAAGCCCAGATCACACAATCTGGCCCAACAATTTGGAGTTGGAATGGTGTCGATATCTCGAAAATTGCGGGAGAAGAAGCCCGTCAAAAATCCGACAGAAGAAGAAGAAGAAGAAGAAGAATATATGAAAATCGAATAACAGTATATTGCGCATTGCTTTGCGCAACATAATAATAATATCTGTGTATACCCACTAGCAAAAATTAAGAAATAGCACGCAGTCGAATCAAAGCAGACTGAAACCCAATTCTTACCAGTTGTGGAAATAAAACTGTCCATTATTCCTCAGACTGGCTGAGGAACTAAAGACAAATTCTTAAGATGTTCTAAACATTCCAGCTGCATAAGGAATGCTAATAACTTACCAAAATAGTTTTGCTGTTGCCAGGCTGCAGAAATGTTTAAAAACTTTAGAAAAATTATATTTATTTTCTCTCTCTCATATTTGTGAACCCCGCCAGGGAAAACCAGGTCAAAGTCATTCTTTTTTTTTCAAAATGTGTGTTTTTCAAAACAACTTTTTTGTGAATTTAAGTTTTGTTTTTGATCAAAATATGTACTCTGATGATATCTGAGACTGTTATCTTTCATTTACAGCAATAATACTGAGTGGTTAAGTTTTGTCGCTAATGTGAGTGACATGATATTGACACGATATCTCAATAAGTTGCCCAGTGACTTTGGCCTGGTTTTCCCTGCCGGGGTCATATAAATATGTACAGTATATCCACCTTCACTCTAGAACATCCCACACAGTTAGTGGTGTCTGAGACGCTGCCTCCACCAGGCTTCACAGCTACAATATTATCATGGACATCAGTCACATCACGTCCTTTGTTCGTGATGATGCACAATGCTGAGTGTGCCCAACCTGAGTGTGTGGGGGGTGTGGTGGTTTGTGTGTGTGTTGTTTGCGGTGGCGAAAGTTGCCCACCAGATATTCTTTGTGATGGGGGGAGGGGGGAGGGACTTAAGTGGTGCATCAGCAGCGTTTTTGAATTTTATCACGGTCTCCAATCAGCGAGGACAAAAAAATTGAAGTCGTCTTTGACACGTCTGGGTGTCTCCAAACTTTTGGGCAGTGCTGCATGTGAGTATATGTGTAATAACAACATGTCCCATATGTATTAAAACATAATGTGTATAAATGTGCTGAAGTTCAGTTTGTTAAAATGCTACTATTGTTCATTTCACGTATATTGACATCCAAAAGTTTGGGACATCCCTTGTAATGAATGCACACACACACACACACACATGTACAAATCCACAGCTTGTCTAGTCCCTGCTAAAGAAGGACTTTTTGGAGAGCCTGTTGGCACGATGCCCTAACGCCAGATGCCCCATCCAGTGCTTTTGGGATGAGTAGGAGATGAGGTGGATTGGTGATCAGCATCCTGACCTCACTAATGCTCTTGTGGCTCCTCACACAACAATTCTCCATCCTTCACTAGAAGAAACAACTAATCAGGCGTCCCAATACTTTTGCCCAGACACTGTCAGCTAGTCTTGCTCACTGTGATCAGCTCAGCTCGCACTGTACCCAAGACATCAGACCGTGATAAGAACGAACATTTAAGATGTCCCCATCCTGGCTGTATAGGGAGTTAGTCAGTGCCAGTCTCTATCAGCGTACCCAGCAGCTGCCCACAACCTCCAGGTAAACACATCAGCAACGGGCCTGAACCAGCCCAATTTAATCTTCTGTCACTGTGATGATGAATGGCAAAGAAAGTTCAAACAACAAGCAAAGTTTCTGCGAGAGTTTCTCCTAGTTGTCTTGGCGAAGGAGTCGCTTTATCGTATAAAGGGCACCACGAGCAGCTGACCCGGGCATCGGAGAGAGGAAGTATTTAAGTCTAGACGGTTGGCGGTTATGCAGGGGTTCACATTTTAGGAGAAAACGCTCATTTGTCAGCTCGCTGGCAGTAGAGAAGACTCAGAGCCATTAACACTTGGCTCCAGTTCTTGGTGAGGAACGAGGTGACGCTTAGCCTGGAATCTCAGCTTGTTGTGTTGAGATAAGCCTCTGGTCTGCTTGCAAATGTAAGCCTGGACTT
>BRDA01040835.1:0-12603 GCA_036984385.1 Crenuchus spilurus
TAATATAGGCCTATAAACACTTTTATTCAGACTATTCATATATAATATAAAGCTTTATTAGACTTTGTCATGACTTACAGCTCAGTGTAGATGTGTGATAACTCTACATTTATACAGATAACATTTTATTGTTAGGGGGTTCTCACTATAACTTTACGTGCTGGCCCAGGAACAGCTTTAGTTGAGTCCTGCCTTGCCTGGCATCTTCTAGGACGGTTTTTGCTGAACTTCCTGCACTTTCGTCCACAGCTGTTGTTTGACCTGCACTGTACTATGACAGCATGTCCCTGTATTTCTGCATCTGACCAATCTCTCTCTCTCTTTCTCTCTCTTTCTCTCTCTCTCTCTCTCTCTCTCTTTGTTTGGCTTGCTCTTGCATGATGTCTTCATCCTCACTGATGTTAACATTTACCTCTCCTGCACTTTTGTTTCCTCTTAAAGGAAAAATATATGTCTGCAAATTAGACAGCACAGTGGATAATCGTACCGATTATGCTAACACCAGCTAATTCAATATATAAAAAAAAACGAACAGTTTACCGACTGTGAGAATATATTTTTATCTTTTAACGTAAGTAAGTATTGTATGACTTACCTGGTAGCAGTTTGGTGGCCTCTCAGGCTTCAGCCTGCCTTAATTTTTAACGGACATTAGCAACTAGCTAACGTTAGCTTAGCCAGTTAAACTGAATGTTACAAAACCCACAAATATCATACCTATTTATTACCCACTAAGACACTAAACTATCAGCTGTACATAAACAAGCTAAGTAGCCAGTTAAAAGCTGTTTTTCTTACCGTGTTTCTGTGCCGTTACCCGCAGACGGTTAAAAATCTTCCCTCAGAAGAGTCGAGCAGCAGCGCGAGCGCAGCTCCTCCCTCTCAGCGGCTCTTCAGCGGTGGTACAGTGGGGAGGCGCGGCCCGCACACACTCACTTTTAAGTAAATTAGTATATAAAAAATACATTTTATTTGAAACTAATTAAGTACTCTAACTATTTATTGATATGCATTTTCTATTGACTATTGACTTAAATGTAGTGGTGAGCCAACCTGATTCAGCTAATGGACCGTCGCTGGTCCACGGGTATTTGCTCAGCCTGTAGGAGCGGCACACTGGTGGTTTTAGAGATTTCAGACAGTTTTCAGGCAATTTTTAAATGCCTCTTTTCAGCACTTTTCCACACAGTCCAATATAACAGTGTTTGCTTATTTTTTTTCTCTTGTTATTCTTTGTATATTACATTAATAAATTATTTTAATCTAGATATAGTTCCAAAATTTCATCCTAATCATTTTATATCATATTCATATTTATTATTTTATAATATATAATAATATTAGTATTCATTATTTTCCTGGAAAAAAAACAGTATCTGTGATTGTAAAATCTGTCTGAGGATATTAAAAACTAGTTAGATCCTGTACACAGGACAGTAAAATGTGCGGTCCAATGGTGGACCATCAGTGGCCTACAGTCGGCAGGGTGCCGACCTTATTTGGCCGGTGGACCGATATATGCTTGCTATCTGGGAAGAATAATGTGTTCTCTCTTACATGTTGATGTTAGGACTCTAGGATGAGCCTCAGATTGTCTATCATCTTTTTTGGCAGCCCAGTGAACAATGAGTTACAGTAGTCGATCCATAAGAAAACAAAGGCATACAACAGTTTCCTAGCATCATGTAGACTAATGTATCAAACACAAGCAATGTTCCTTAAGTGGAAAAAGGCAGATAACATTGTTAATGTGTGATTTAAAACCCAAATCAGAATCTAAACATACATCTAAACTGGCTTAACATGCACAGACATACAATTTTCTCATAATTTTGTTTCTATTATGAATTCTAATACCATTCATCCATTGATTTTGTGTGAAATTGTTCTCACACAAAACGTTAAAGCAAAGTAAAGGTTTTGGAACATCCAAGCTTAGACTCGTTTAACAACCTAAAAGTGTGTGAGCTCAGCTTTGGCACGGAGCAGGTACGTGGTGTTTATGCAGCAGTGTTGATGGAGAAGCTGAGGAAGAGTCAGAGCTGAGAATAGGAGCTCCAAGGAGATAAGAGGAGGGCGGCTATCAGCTTGGGGCAGGCAGGCTGGGTGGCAGGATGCTGGGGGTGACAGGGCATGAGCTGCAGGGCTGGCAAGCCAGACCCTGCTGATCCCACAGCCCAGTGCATCAACTGAACGGACAGAGAGGATATCAGCGCTCACACAGGACAGGAGGGCAGAAGCTTCAGGTCAACTTCAAAATGCAAAAAGGACCTGCATAGAGTGTGTGTTTATGCGACAAATCCAGAGCTTAGACTTTTCTGTGAACTGAAATGACTTTAAAAATAGAAGTATTTCCTTTTATCTTTTATTAAGTGTTAAAAAACATCTTAGAACAATGACAGTATAAAGTATGGACACAGTGCCATCTCTAAAAATTGAAGCAGTAACAGGTCTAGAGCCACTGCTGGCAGTTTGTAGTACAATGTATAGCTCCGCCCATACCTATGTGTTTTTAGTGACAGCGCAGTTCTTTTACAGTGTACAGTGTACAGTGTTCTTTTACTCAAAAACACTCATTTCATCTACAGTGTTTTTTTTTTTTCCCAGTGGTGATATTGGCACAATTTAACCCCCCAAGAACTGTGCTAAAAATGTTTTTCACTGATATTGTAAGAAGTTGTGGTTACACAGGCAAGTGTCACTGCTGCAGCCAGGGTTGCCAGGTTCCCAATCTCATTTTCCACCTTATTGGGCTAGTTTGAAAATCCAGTTGCAGTTGACAACCCAAAAGGCATAGGTGAAGGTTTTATTAATTTATTTATGCTAAGTCATTGTAAACAACATTCTTTACAAAAAATAAAAATGAACATATAAAATTAAAAACAAAGTAAGATTTAAGAGAATGTATGCCAGTCATTCTTGTGCCATCTGTAGCCCATTTTCTTCAATCGTCTGTGACAACTAAGATTTAACTTTCAGCTTCTGAATGGCTGGTTTTAGACAGACTTTGGGCTGGATGACTTTGCTGGAGCTGGCAACCCTAAGTGTTCCAGCTTTTTCTAGCTGTTATCCAGCCAGCTAGTGTAGAAGTATTGGACTCTGTATTGTTTGTATTCTGACTTGTCTCAGTCTCAGCCATCAGTCTCTCAAAATGTATTTACCTGGTCTCGACCGAGTCCAGCTAGAGTTTAAACAGTTGTTTTGTTCTTTTAAATGGTGTGCTGACAGCAGAGGAGGGAATAAACTGACTTTGAATATGTACTCTACCTCGTAGACTTGACAAGATGATGGTGGTATTTTGGCTTCTATACTGCTTGATAATAATTCATTAATAATTGATTATTAGTGGGTGTCAATTATATTAATGGGTGTTAAAATAGTGGTTTAATATGTAATAATGCATTAATGAAGGTTAATTATTAAATAATAATATTGAACCATTTATTAGTGTTTAGTAAAGTTTTAATTACCATGAATAGATACACCCTTTGTGTAAATTATAAGCTTGTGAATTAGGCAAATATGAATCTCCAGTTTATTTCAGGTAACTGCTGGACTGTGGTTCTGAAACAAGTTTTATTCAATTATGTGAATATTTTTATTATTCATATTTAATAATTAAACATTAAATAATTAAACATAATTACTAATATTATAAAATTTAATCTACATTTGAATGTCATCAATTTTAATTGGCTAAAGAAGGAATTGATTTAGATTGAGACGTTGATAAACATTACTGAATTATGCTCAGAGTCATGTTTAACATGTTCTGACTGCACTGTAAAAAATAAACTTAAATATTGTAGTTGGTATGACTACCAAGCACTACATTTGTTGTGATAACTCAATATTTCATGTTTATATGTTTACTAACTATGTTTCCTGAGTTTACCTAACTTAAAATGTTAAGTCAGCATGGACACTAACTTTTTTAAGTTGAAACAACACGGATATTTTTTACAGTGTAGTCAGTTTATGCAAAATCATGACACTTCTGCCAGTCAGGGATGGGAGGAAACACATAAGTGGGCAGGACTTTGGGAGGGACAGAGTATAAGACAGGCCGTGTTGTGGAGAAGCCTATGGATACTTCGCTATCAGCCCAAGTCTTATCCATCAAAACACATGCAAATCAACACTAACAGGCCCTAAATAATACATCAGCAAGCATTAGAGCTGGACGTCACCCCACTGGGAGGTTGTTGGGGCACTTTATGTCAGTTGGCTTGGCGATGGTACATTGATGCAGCGTCTGCATCCTGAGGGAGAGAAATTACAAAGTACAGAGAGAGAGAGAGAGAGAGAGAGAGAGAGAGAGAGAAAGAGAGAGCTTGTTCTGACTTTGAACATGCCTCATTTAGGCATAATTAGGTCACATGTACAAACATGCACACACACGTATATCCATGCAAGCACATCCAAGTTACAGTAGCTTTGTTTTGAGCACAACATAATAATATCCAGTTTAAGAGCTTGATGCGTGTTTATAATCTAGGTCATACAATGGCAGGGAGAGGAGCTGCCCAGTCCACAACACTGCAAATTTGCATTACTCGATGATGCTTTTCATGAGTCACTTTCAGGATAAATTGTGCTAAAAAAAGGTCTAACACAAACATGCCACTACAAACAGACTCAAAATATCATACATCAGCTTCCCAGAGCTTTACTAAAATATGCTCTTACACCATTACAGTAGCTGGCCACTCAGATCCTGAAACACACTAATATGCACATAATCATAGCAGAATAGTATGACCATGCCTGGTTTGGAATGAACTCAGCCAGAGACTCATGCATGTATGAATAAGTGAGCACACACCAGTCAGTTGTAGCAGAGTGTCAAATCATCATCATGGTCAAAGGCCATGATTTGACTGATGTCCAAAAGGGCATGGTAACTTATTTGGAGTGATGTACAACAGTGTTTTGTTTCCATTAAGAGAATTATCTCAGCTAGTACAGACAGGTTAGAGTCCAAACTACTCTTCAGTTCAGACATTGTTAGAACTAAACCATCACTAATACCTAGAAAGAAGGAAAGATACACAATTATACACAATATAAGAGCTTTACAATACATTACAATAAGTGTTTAAACTAGTGCTGCTTAAGTGCTCCACAGAGAGATGCTCTTCAGTCTGTGTGTGAAGACTGTGAGGTACTCTGCTGTTAGAACAACCAGTGGGAGTTTGTTCCACCACCTGGTTTCCAGGACAGAGCAGAGTCTTGATGCCAGTCTTCTTCTTGAAAGATGCCGGGTCAAGCCGAGCTTGAAGGGTTTGAGGTGTGACTCGAGACTTCACCACTGCCATTAGGTAAGAAGGTGCTGGTCCATTTCTTGCTTTGTAAGCGAGCATCAGGGTTTTGAATATGATGTGAGGAGCTACAGGAAGCCAGTGAAGTGAACACAGCAGTGGGGTGATGTCAGAGAACTTTGATTGAAGACCAGCTGAGCATCTGCATTCTTGATCAGCTTCAGGGGCCTGATGGCTCACATCAAAAGACCAGCCAGGAACGAGTTGCAGTAGTAAAGTCTTGATGATGAGGAGTTACTGGACAAGCAACTGGGGGGTTGTCATCCACATAGAGATGTCAGCCAAACATGCGTAGATGTGGCTGGATGTGTAGCAGGCGAAGGGTGGTAGAATCTGAAATGCTAACTTTGTGGGATGTTCTAGAGCCACTGTAGTGAAGACGTACTGAAAATAAACTCCAATGCATAAGAGTGGTGACACATAAGCTACTGATGCCAAAAAGGAACAAGGATTCTAGTGAGTGGCACAGAGCAATCAACACACCCCAGTAGACCAGGTAACCTCTACAATGAGTAAAGTGTGGGTGTCAGGGATTATCATCATCAAGTGAACATTCCCAGCCAAGTGTGGTTATTCCCACTGTTACTTAGTTGGTCATAATATTCTGATATGATTGTATAATATGAACTGGCTGTCACTTCAGTCCTCAGTGGGCCTTTACTTTGTTGCTTACAGCAGCTTACATAGGTCATTTAACACACACAATGTTCAGCGATCCTTCTCTGCCCACAACCTCTTAAACCCCAGAGCTACTGTAGAAAGCATAGCCCAGAGGGGCCGGCATAGCTCATGTCAGTGTCTTTACCAATGGGCTGAGGCAGAGCTGCTGCTGCAGTGCCAGATACTTGCCAGACTCCTGAGGAGCAAATGAACATGAGCTCATATCTGGTCTTTTATTAAGCACCAACCATAAACTCCATATATACTTCTGTTACTCAATGATAACTGTACAGTGGAAGAACTACATCAGGGATGTGAATACTGATGACTTTGTGGTTTTCTAAGAAGTATTACTATTACATTACATTTTTACATAATAATAATAATAATAATAATAATAATAATAATAATAATAATAATAATAATTATTATTATTATTATTATTATTATTATTGTTGTTGTTGTTGTTGTTGTTGTTGTTGTTGTTGTTGTTGTTGTTGTTGTTATTATTGTTATTGTTATTATAGGACAGCAATATGAAAATAATATTATTTTAACACCATAATTTATCATAATATGCTTTCCTGAGCACATCTTGGATATATTCACGACTTTTTAAAATAATAATTACAATAAAATTAGTCTAAAATTAGTTTAAATATTTATTTGGAATGGAAAGCCAGTACAGCATTGAATGCAAATAATTAAATGTTCACAATTTTGTAGTATTTTGAAAAAGTTATATGCATTTATTTATTGATTTTTGCTTATTTTTCTCACTTCTAAATTAGCAACAATAATAATAATAACAATAATAATAATAATATAATAATAATATTTTTTTTTAATTATTATTATTATTATTATTATTATTATTATTATTATTATTATTATTATTATTATTATTATTATTATTATTTTATGTATTTATGTATTTATTTATTTATTTTTATACTTTTTCTCCCATCTTCTCTTTTCTTTTAGTAGGCCACATTATGTTGAATTTGGGAGCTTATCTGAATTATGAGACCATTACAAAGTTAAAGATATTGCTTATGTTAGCTGAACTGACATTGTTGACACTGTAACTGGCAGTGCCTTGTGTAAAGCAGCAAGCATGGTTCATTGTGGTAGTAAAGTTGCTTTGGCAGTTTTAAGCAACACTTTGTGTAGTTGGTGATAATAATGATAGTAGTAGACAGTCTCACATGTTGTCAATGTAATGCTTAGCATTCTTAGCTTCCTTTCAGAATATGTGTAACTATATTAATTCACAGACTCTATAAAAAACATAATTCCAATAAGCTCTACCACTGCAGAACGATCACTATGATTCTTCCCATGGTGAAAAACAGCTCAGCCTGCCAGTTCCACAAAGGTCTGTTTCACAAGAGAGTTGAAAAAAGATGAAAGCTTGTATAATAGGGCATCAGGCTAGCATTGACCCCATATATGCGAAATCATCAGCCAAAGACAGCACATGATATAACTGATAGACTTGACCTCAGATCTGGGCTACAGACTTAAACTCTGCACTAGTCACACTTTAACTGGAGATATATTCAAAGAAAGTTCACTGTTTTTTTTTTCTTGAGGAGGAACATGCAAGTAGACAAGGCCAGGAGAAAAATGAGCTATTAGAAAAAAGCATTAAATAACAGTGTCAGAAAAATGAATGAGCAAAGTGTAAAAATAGGGTAAGCATAAGATGAACTTTATATATTAATATGTATGAATGACATGTCAGGGGAAAAAAAGAGTTCTCACAGAGAGGCTAAGAGTATTATTATGCTTAAATCTTTAATCCGTGACCAGTTTTCTGGACAAAGATTAAGCTTATGGCGGATTTTGGCACAAAAGCATCATTAACAGAGTAAATTAGTCTATGAATCTTATGACTAAACTTAATCTGCGTTCATAAATCCAGGCCTTCTGTGCCAAAAGAGCCAGCCACATAATCAGCACTGTAGTAACTATTTAGCATGCACTTTTGCTTTTAACTTAAATATATAGTTTGGGGGAAATAAAAAGACTATTCCAAATGTCCAGCCAAATCTTTATTGAGAAGCCCTGGAATGTGATCAAGATACTTTAAAGATAAACAATGTTACAACCCCAAAATCAGAAAAGTTGGAATATGCAATATTTCTTTTATTTTCTCTTATTTTTATTTTAATGCAGACAGAATGAACCCAAGATTTTTCATGTTTTGTTTGGTCAACTTCATGTTATTTGTTAATACGCATCCATTTCTACATTTCAGGCCTGCAACACATTCCAAAAATATTGGGACAGTAAAGCATTTACCACTTTGTAATGCTGATAACATTAATAATTAATAATTAAATATTATTAATAAGCTATGAATAACTTAATAAACACTTAAAATACTTTTTTTTTTTGGGGGGGGGGTTGAGTGTCTGATATTATTTAGTCCTGTTCTTCCTGCAAACATGCATAAAGTTGTGCAACTGTACAGGGTCCACATTGTAAAATTGTTAAAATTATCCACACATTCTCTATTTGGGACAGGCCAGTACTGCAGGCAGTGTGGTCTTGTACCTGTACCCATCACCAAAAAGTTGTTTTTGTGCAGCAAACCATTTGTCAAAATTGCAGATTGTACCCGAAAAATGGGCTTCTGTGACCCCTCGAATCCTGATGTAGTACTTCTACCGCAGAGGGATACAAGCTTTTTTTTAACAATATTAATTGTATTTTTTTTTTTTTTACTTATTTTTATTTGGATTTGTTTGGATTAACTTGTAAGCGTTTCTGATGTATTAATACATTGTGAGACACGAAAACTATATTTGATATATATTGCTATATCTGGGAAAGTATAATAGATAATCATCTGAAATTTTGTGTAATGATTCCTTTAACATAACTCTTTCCAAGTATGGATATATCTTGTATTTGAACAAAAAATTACTTTGACATGGGTTTTCCCAGATGGGGTCACAAATGTTGTCTTGAATTTTTTAGAGTGTAAATGATATTTGTACAATATATACAGTACAGTATATATTGAAATGAAACAATGTTCCACCTGGATCAGGTGCAACACAGACACAACTGCAACAAAAAAACAATAAACATAGAATAACTACAAGCCCTAATAAATAGAAAAATAATAACAATAATAAAAAAAAAAAAAACACTGCTTGTCTAACTAGACAAAGACACATTACAGGACGAAGGACAAATGTGTAGACAATTACACTGCTCTGCAGATGTTCAGTGATGTTTAGTCCTCCAGAGTCAGACTGTGTACTGACAACTTGAAGGATTAAATATTTGGACAATCTCACAGTGAGGGTCTGAATGCTGAAGTTTTTTTCTACCAGAAAGCAGCAATGTGAAGAGACCATATGATATATGTGATGTTTCCTCCGCAATGCTGAGAGCTTTCTGGATGCAGCTCTTGTTGTAAATCTCCATGAGTGATGGGAGAGAGAGACCCCAATGAACATCTCAGCCTTCTTCACTGTACGCTTGAGAGTCTTGTGGTCAGATGCAGTGCAATTCCCAAACCAGACAGTAATGCAGCTGCTCAGGATTCTCTCAATGGTTCCTCTGTAGAAAGTGGTGAGAATGGGAGGTGGTAGGTGAGCTTTTGTCAGTCTTCTTAGAAAGTAGAGATATTTTTGGGTTTTCTTACTTACGGAGCTGGTGTTGAGGGACCAGGTGAGGTTCTCCATCAACTGAACACCAAGGAATTTGGTGTTTCTGACAGGTGTTCAGCCCTATACCATGACAGATGCTGGATTTTGGATTTATTGCTGATAACATTGTAGATGGTCCTTTTGTCTGATTTGATCTGATTTGCTGACCAAATCACACTTTTTCAATGAAAGCCCAGAAAAGTTTACCAAAAAGATCTTTTTGAGTTCTGAACATGGTTAACATAATGCTTCTTTTTGTACAGTACATTTTTAAGTGGCATTTCTGACTGTAACTCTGTATTTTAGTGCTGGACAAAGGTTTGCCAAAGTAATCTCTTACCCATGTAGTTATATCAGCTAATGATGATGATGATTCTTGATGCACTGCTGTCAAAGGGATCAGACATCAGGGCTGTTCAGTTTAGGCTTGTGCCCTTGCATTATATGCACTGAAATACCTCCAAATTTTTTGAACTGTTTGATGATTTTATATACTGAAAAGACAGTAAAATGCAAATCCTTTCCAATCTTTCTTTTTCAATTTCTCATTTCAATACTTTTTCACACATTTGTTGACAAATTACTGATCCTCTGTTCATCTTCCTCAAAGATTCAGACTTTTGTGGATACTGCTTTTGTACTGTTGATTATAATCACCTGTTGACATCATCTGTTTCAAAACAAAAAAAAAATTGACTAGACCTAAATTGCCTTTTTGCTTTTTTGGAATGTGTAGCAGACTTGAAATGCAGAAATTGATGTATATTAACAAATACATTGAAGTTAATTACATATATATTTGTATGTATATGTGTGTAATTTTTTTTTTCATAGTGTTTGTAATTAAATTAAGGTGTATGTAAGAAACAATGTTCTTTTTTATTTTATTTGCATTTTCTATATTGTCCCAACTATTTATGACCTTTTTTTGTCTGGCTGTGGTTTCAAATAAATGCTCCAATAGACAGTTTTATTTGGATTTTGACTGACATTCATCATCAGTTTTTAGAATAAAACAAATAATTAATTTTAAAACTAAACTTACATAGTAAATAGTTTAATTGATCATCCACATCGTAATAATTTTTTTGGGTTCAATGTACTTATTTTTCATTGGTTCTGCAACTGGACTTCTTTGCTGTCACTTCACCTCTCACTCTGGAGCTTGTTCATTTTATTTCAGAACAGAAAAGAATAGATGCTAACAAACTTCAGCTCCTTTGCTGATTTAAATTGAATGTACCAAAAAGTTCCACTGCAGTTCTATAGTAGTACCTGTGGAGCTTTTGGACCAGATTCGTTTGTTTTACTTAGTAGCTACTTTAAGGCTACTTCTGCTATTATATAGTTGAACTTACAAGGTTTTAGGGACCTCTAGAAACCTCCCTGCATAACAACCTACACAAAATGACTGTGCTCACCTGAAGGCGGACAGATTCAACCAATCTAACTCTGCGGTGGTGACCAATATGGCATTGCTCAAACACCTTTGAATATTTCAGCACCTTTACTTCCCAAAGCAAAACCAGCAGTGGAAACGAGCAATTACTGAGTGTGCTAGTGAGCAAAAAGACCATTGTTTCTATTGCATCTCTCTCTCTCTCTCTCTCTCTCTCTCTCTCACTCTCTCTCTCTCTCTCCTCTCTGTGATAATGAAGTGCAGGCGCTGTGGAGGATGGCGGGTCCTGAGCTTTAGCCGTGCTCCAGTTGAAGCAGCAGCATGTGTGGTGTGCGACCTGAAGGCTCAGTCTTACACTCTCCAGCAGATGAAGAGGAATCTCCAGCCGAGCCTTTCAGATGTGCCACATAAAAGAAGGGCTCGGGTCTTCTTGTGCCCAGTGCATATGAAAACGCCATCAGATTGCCAGTGCTGGAAAATGATGATACTCCACTTGCACAAGCGCAATGACAATACGGCAGAAATAGAGCCATTAAAGTTGACTGAACACAAGCCTCCTAGGTGTACTGAGGGAGTCTGAGAGTGCACGGCTGATTATTGCACTGATCATCTCATTATTTTGATAATGATGCAGAATTGATCCAAGCGTTTATATGAATGGTCTTTGAAATGCACATGATGTAAAAAGCCCCTGGCACATCACCCTGATGCCAGCCAGCTGCTGACAGCCAAAGCAATCAACAACTTTAGCCAATTTCCCGCACTCCATATTCACTTCACGCTGCAATGCAAAACACAGAACTGCTGTTACACTGACTTTGTTTGCGTATTTTTCCTGCTTCTGCCTTTCATTAAACTAAATTATTCATCTTTATACTGATTCATTAGCTAGCCGGCTAAACTAGCTAAAACGTTTGCATCTCTACATGCTCAGAAGTTACTTTAACAGTGAGACGTTTGGATATATGTGCATGGATATGTTTGCAGAGCCTGTTTATTGTTACAGTTTACTCAAACAGAGGTCAGGAAAACAAAACGTCCAAAAACATATAGATCAGGTGAATTGGCGACTCTAAATGACCCTTCTGTGTGTGAATGAATGTGTATGTCTGTGTCTATCAATGTATTTTGCCCAAATATGCTTTGGCACTCTGTCCTGGGTGATACCTGTAGTGCTCAATGTAGGTGGACGGCCACTTCTGGTTGAGATGCTGTGCATGCGTGTGTGTGGTAGAGTTCTGAGTGTGTTAATTGTGTTGATTGTAAAGCATCTTTGGGTACTAGAAAGGCAATAAATAAGTGTAACATTCATTCATTCATTCAAGCATTCAGAGTTAACATGTTGTAATCCATACCCAAAACCAGGTCTGCATTCAGAATTGCCCCTCCATTACAGACAGTGCACTATATAGTGTGCCAAGCACTTTTGGGTCATAAGGTACACATTATCTACATCATTATGACAATGGACATAAACCTACATAAGCATGTATAAATGCTTATCAATAGTTCAAGTTCAAGAGGTTTTTACTGTATATATATATATATATATATA
>BRDA01040844.1:0-11599 GCA_036984385.1 Crenuchus spilurus
CACAGCACACAATACAAAGGGCAAAGATAAAATCTACTGGGCACCGCAACAATACAGCAAGATGAGCAGGTTATCTTCTACTCTCTGACTACAAATTGCTGTTTGTGAGCCCTTCAGCAATAATCTGTGACACAATAAATCCATTAAACATAAGCTGTTACAGGTAGTATATGTCGATATCTCAAGTGATGCTTCCATTGCATTCTATCTGCTTGAGAGATAAGCCATTATTTTTATTATACGATCTTCTTCATACACGATTAATGCTGACTCACTACTTTTAATGTATTTAGCGTTTAATCCAATTGAGACTACTACTTCTAATCCTGTTGCTTGAAGTTCTAATTCTCTCCTTGTACTGCACACAGTAGTAGGTCTGTGAGGAAAAAGGTTACATACTCTTTCTTTAAGGCATGCATGACCTGGTGGCAGTGTGCCAACCATGCAAAGTGCCTCAACACACTTGGAGGAGAATGTTAATCACTGAGTTAAGTACAGTGTAGTCAATCACCAGCGACTGATCTCTCCATGATCTGTCCACAAATATATTATTTTGCAGCTACTGTTACAAGGTTGGGCAAGATTTACAGAACGCTGACAAACATTTCAGTCAAAGTAATAAACTAATGCACTGTACTGCTTTTACTAAAGTTTGTACATTTTGAAGAATAAATTATTCATTTACCACACAGCCCAGCTCAGTAACATTGCATTTACAACAGGAAGCACATTTTGTTTGCAAGATATTCCTTATTATGGTCCATTATAATCAGTGGCAGAGTCATGGTTGACCCATGACATGCCACAGCAGTGCATATTGTTCTGTTAGAAAGATTTTGTCTTTATTTTCACATTTTTATTGAACTCATTATAAGATTCTATTTTGAGAACCAGAGTTTGTGAAATGCAACCAAATCAGGGAAAACCAAAACAATCTGGGAACAGTTTCCTAAAAGCAGTGTAGCTTTGAGATCATCTTATTGGAACATTACCATTTTGTTCTACAATGCTTTTGTGAAACCTAGCCCTGGTTTGTTATGGCAGCCAGTAAGTTCAGCAAGGTCAGAAAGACCCAGCTGAATAAAACCTTTAAAAGAAATGTCATGAATGTCACGATCATCTCCTACTAGGTCAGTTTGAACCGATGCCCACAGCATCACTTTAGAGCTTCTAAGTGCAGCGGCAAAATAATTAGACACTATATTCTTCCTGCAAATAAGAAGCTTAATTTGGTTTATGTGGAACATTCTGTACCAGCTGCATTTTGCACTAATTTGCACTAAATGTGATAATGCTCTTCTGTGGCTTTTTAAGTAAATATTGAATATGACCTTTATTACTGCAGTGTTCCTAAATTGCTATTATTTGAAGTTTGTTTTGTTTTGTTTTAAAATAAAAAAATAAAAATAAAAAAACTGCAAATCAAAGCCAAGAAGTGAACATTGGTACTACTGTTGATTGCTGGGTAAGTGTGTGGACTGTAACTCACAAATCAGCCTGTTTTCACAAAAAAAAGTCCCACATACAATTATTGACATCATTTAAGCAAAACCAGATGCTGCACTGATGTTAACATCACCTTTTCACGTAAGTCAGAGATATGAAGAGTTAGTATGGTGGTACAGTGTTACAATAATACATGTCCCGTCAGCACCACATCACACTGATGGATGCTAACATTACACAAAACTAGTGAGTGAAATATTTACACTTTTACACCAGTGCATTGTGGGGAACATTTGAGTATTCTGAATATTGGGGGGACATTTCCCCCAAAAACATGTTGTGATTGCCTTACTGTAAACCAGATTTCTCTTGTGGGACAAAGTTTTGAATGGTTTTTAATGAGCTTCATCTGACTGCCAACTCTTTTTGTTGAACTGCATATAATGTTTCTAGTTGTAATCCTACCTTACAGACATATTCTACATCTTACCCATCATGTTCATCATTTATATGTTCCATAACATTTTCCTCTATATGACCCCAGTGTCTCCTTTAGAGAATGACTCCTCTCACTCTTTGAGAGTCTTGGTGCTTCTCAGTGATTCATCTTTGTGTTCTTAAAAAGTCTTTGTTGGGTTTCTTCTGCATGATTTTTGAAAGCTGTTCTTTTGAGTACTAGTTCCTCTCTGTGTATCTCCTTCATAATTTTTGGTCAAACTTTATGGTCTTGGTTCCTCTCAGTGATTCACTGTCATGCTCTTACTGTGTTTTTGCTTTTGAATATTGGTTCTTCACAGTAGATCTTCTTAATGCTCTTAGAAAGTCTTGATTCCGCTCAGTGGTTCTTCCTCATGTTAATCTGAAGGTTTTTTTCTTTGAGCTTTGGGTTTTCTTAGTGCTTCTTTCACATGCTCTTAGAAAGTTTTCAAATTTTGGTTCCTCTCCATTGTTTTTGTACATGGTCTTAGAGAATATTGGTTTATTTTCATGGTTCTCATGATTTTAGGGGGATATTTTTGTTTGAGTTTTTATTCATCTCAGTTCTTGGATCTTCTTCATGTCCTACATGACATGTTCTTCATGTTCATGTCATATTTCCTAAGAACACAAGAAAGAACCTCGGACAGGAACCAGGATTCCCATTTCATTCAGTTTTTTTGAGCATTGGATCCTCTCTGTGGTTTTTCCTCATTACTTTACAGGTTGTCCTGCCATTGTCTGCCACAACTCATTAGGGGGTTGTATCTGCATTTCTGGAAAGCTGTTTTGGCAATGACTGTAGTAATTTGTACCCAACAAACTGAAGTGAAATAAATCAATGCTGAAGTTGAAATCAACCTGTATTTACATGGGTGAAGAGATGCAGCCATTCAAAAAAGAGTAGTGGTTGCCTTTTGCCCATTTTTTGAAGTATGTTTATATCCAATGGTACTGAATTGCTTGAGGTATTTGTTTTGCTGTAAGGCTCGTAGAAAAATAGAAAATCCTTTAGTGTTGCCATGAGACAGAAACATTTTCTTCTAAAAGACTCTCAGACATAAACAATAATCACAAAATATTTGACACTTCTAGCCTTGGTACAACTTTAAATCGCTATCCAAGTGACTGGTATGACCCACACATTTAGCGAGAAGGAGAAATATGTGGATTTGGTTGTGATTGAAAGAGCGAGAAGAAGAGAAATAGTGGATAGAAGACTGTGTGAGTGTTCGTCCAACTGGATATCATCTCCACTCACTCACAGCTGTAATTCAACACCAAATTAAAAAGCCTCTCCTCTGAACTTCATTCTCTCTGTCCCTTTCCACTGAGCTGGAGATGAGTGGGCCTGGGTATCCTTCTATAGTTTGGCCATTAAAGACGGTGATAAAAAGCTGATTTACAGCACTAATTAATCTTCTCTGATACTGGTTGAAGGGCCAACAGAGGTGCGATGAAAGGAGATTTTTATATCTGTAATAGAAGAGTGGAGAGTGGCGATGAATCACCGAAAAAACTCCTACTTTCAAGATTGGCTTTCGGAGGACGCCACTCTCAAGGGCACCATAATTCAGGCTGATCAGTGTGAATAAAGCCCCAATCAGATCCCTCTCTCAGGCAGAAAGAGAGACAGAAGGAGCTGGCGTCGCACAGAAGGCCACGTCCAAAAGTGTGACCCTATGTATTCTAATAGCTTTAATCAACCTGAGCCCAAATGCAAAGCAGAGACGAGTGCGAGTCAGAAACCTTCTCAAAACGGACAAAATTCACTGTGTCTGTTCACGCGCTACGCACCAAGCGTCACTCCTCATTCCTCTCTTAAGCAGTTGCTGATTGCAGAGCCGCAAAGCTTATTGCTATTCATCATATTTTACATTCGCCCTCTCTCCCTCATCACTCCATCTCCAGCCCTTTTTTTCTCCCTCTCTCAAACTCTCTAACTCTCTCTTTCGTGTTAGCTCAAGGCCCTGCCAAAATGCAAAGGCAGCAGAGTGCAGCAAATGATGACGATGATGAGGAGGATGATGACGATCACTGCTGATGCTTGGTCAACAGTTCACACAGAGACTGATTAGGACAGGCATTCAGGACTGTCTATAGAAGCACACACTCATACACACACCTCAGAACCTTAACAAAGACCACACACAAGTGGATTGTAGTTGATCACTCAGTTTTATGTACCACAGCAAAAGGTTAATGGACTTCTACTTTTCATATTTTCTACTCAAATACTTTTACTTCAAGCATGTTTGTGAGGAAAGTAATGAACTTTTTTGCGTTTGCATTTTCAGGTTCTGGCTCTTCTATGGTTTCAAACGATTACCAAAAAGTTAAAATGGTACTACCATCAAAGAAAGCGATGAAAATGCCTTCATGTTTATCATTGGTTTTACAGAATGATGGTTTATTGGACACTACTATGATAGTAATGCCATGACACTTTATTTTATACCAAAACAAATGCAAAAATTAAAATCTTAGCACCTAATAAACAAGTTCACTGCAGGTCTACTTTTTTATTTTTTTGTTGTTGTTTAACCATTTTAAACCTGCTTGGTTTTACTTCTACTTAACACATTCTTTTTATTCACATTTTTCAATACTTTCAGCCATCATAGACTCCAGCTTTTGACTAAGAAGTGAGTAGCAACTAAGAAAAAACAAGTGCTCACTCAGTACAAGGGCAGATAACTAGAATAAACAGATTTTTTGCAATAGGAATGCTAATTATTTTAGCTATGCTAGCCTCAGTAAGCTAGCTAGCTGGCTAAGTAAACTTGTAATACTGTAAAAAAATGCTTTTTGAGAAACTGTGCACAGCTGTGCAACTGAATAATGTCTTTATATTTGGTTTACAGTGAAACTGTGGTGCACTGACCTTTTGGTTGTTGCTAGCTGAGCAGCTCTTGCTAATATTGTTGTAATTATGAATATGACAGCTTGGAGTTTAAAATATGTTAAAATATGATTATAAAAAGCATCAGTTTCCTCATGACTTTAAAGAATGAAGGCTATGACCATGAATTTTTTATTACAATCCATGAAGGAAACATATAGACTCTTAATATAATGGCTGGAAAACTAAGCTAATGACTATGAAAACACTGAGGCTAAGAAAACAAATGCAGAAGCAACACTGGGAAGGTAATGGGAACAGGGCAAAGGGCAAAGGAACAGGGAACAGGCAAGAAGCTGAAACACAGAACATTGAAAAATATAGTAATAGCAGGGAAATAACAAGCAAGGTAACAATGACTGAAAAAAAGACTGAAACCAGTGTACATACTGTATGATGACTCATGAGAAGAGAGCTGATAGGTGTTCCACAAAGCAGGATTTCAAAGTTAACAAGATAGCTTAAGCCCAGTGTTAAGGATTGTCTGAATGTCCTTTTGCCATTTTCCCACTGGACAGGTTTGACTTTATGCTTAAGTTACTTGGCTAAACTGCGAAGTCATTCTTTGTGTAATAGCCCCTGCCATCCAACAGGGGTGGAGCACAGAATGTAAACAAAACACATATGGAAACAAGAGGACTTAGGTGTGGAGACAGCGGGCACAAACACTGAAGCAAAATGGCTAAATACTCAATACACATGGCCAGCATTTTGGGGGCTAGGTGCCTTGCTCAAAGGCACTTCAGTTGTAAATGTTTTAGGGAGGGGGAAGCACTGTTCATTCACACTCTCCCCAGCCAGTGTTGGTGACCTTTCGGTCAAGCCCGCATCGCCAGCCTTCAGGCGACAGCTACCCCCAGTGCAAGGACATGAACCAGGTAGAAATAGACACAGAACATGGCAGATAGAGTAAGAGCACGAAACAGAGAAAGACAAGGGTAGACTACTCTGCTCATTTCTGCAACAGGAATGAAGGTGAGTTGATGTTGACAGCTTCACTTCGACAGCTGAGACACTTAGTGAAGCAGTTTTGCTGGGAGTTCTGTCCTGCTAGTCAGAGCATAAGACTTAAAGAAGGAATCTGCAGACTCAGATTGATTTACTCTCCACTTCAGGGGAATCTAAAAGCCACAGTCAAGACATTTCATGATGGAATGGATTTTTTTATGCCTGCTCACATTGCCATGGCCATGTTATTTACGTTTTTTTTCTTTCTTTAGTTGATGAAACATATAGCACAAGGCTGCATATAGTTTTCAGAAAAGCCATTATGCATCCTGGAGCCCATTTCTGTGTTCTGTTCCAGGTAGTTTATGTATTTTTGTCACTGTCAAAAAGAACCTTGTGACTCCACATTACTTCTTCCAGTTTTTAGTTTTCTGGCACAACAAAATATCAGCTACTGTATCCATGGCATGAACATTTTTTTAAGAACAATATAACAGACATTATGTTTTAAAATGTCTTAAAGAAATGGCTCACTCATATTCATATAATTTTATATTTATGTTCAATGAGCAGACATATTTAGAAACAAAATGTTGCTTATTATTTGATAAGTAGAGCTGCAAGGCTATTGCTAACAAAGACTAGAACTCAATAGTCACCTAAACGGCTTGGTTGTTTGTGTAAAAATCACTTCTCTTAACCTGCTTCAACCTCATCCAGATCTTAATTAAGGTCTCACAGACTTGTCAGTGTGGTTTAGGACACAGTATGGCTTATTGTGAGCTATACAAACAGATGAATGCTGTGTCTGCCATTTCGGACATCTAACCCAAGACAGTAAATATTCACCTAGAATCAGTTTTAATGATCATGACAATCACAAATATGGAAAAATCTGATCCAAGCACAAGTCTTATACCAGCTCTGTTGCTGAGGTTTTATTCATGTTGGTAACAATAAGGAACTTAAGTGACTATTGAGTTTAAGTGTTAGCAATGTTAGCCGCGTAGTTCCTCTTCTACACTAAATAAGCCAAATTTGAATTCAAAAACATGTCTTGGCTGATTGACTATACACAGTAAATATGTCAGTGTTAAATCAACACTATTAGAGTTAAATTAACACTGAGAGTGTTACATTTTGACACCCTCAGTGTTAATTTAACTCTAATAGTGTTGATTTAACACTGACATATTTACTGTGTATCTGGGGTAAGTGGAAAAATATATGTAAACATTAAGAGATGTTAGAAAGGTAAGAGTGACAAAATGGATGACTAACTATCTTTAACTTCAACATCATCAAGTATTACGATGGTTTTGTTATGCAGACACAATAAAATAGTGAGCTGCACAATTAATTTAATTTACATTTGATTTATATGATATATTGACAAGCCTGAGATCAAAAGTTTGGAATCTGCACTTTGGAGAAATCTTCTCTTCTTGTTGTTGTGAGTTATTCTGTTATCCTTGGAGATAACTGGAGCTTGTAAAGGTTACTGTGGCCCAGCACATGTGCGCTGGAGCTATAGAGTGTGAATGGTGTGATGCTAGCGTGTGTGGAGGTAATAACCATAAAGAGCATAAAGAGCGCTTGCTACAGTATATGGCTGAGAGGACACGTAGCAAGTGCCTGAACAAAAATGTAATGGCCTTTTCCAGCCAAAGACTTTTGTGGAGAAGGCTATTAAAATTATTTTAACCTCGCCACTCATGAAAGGGGGGAGGTATCTTTATTGAGAGGAAAGAGAGAAACCCCACCAGACATCATTATGTTAAAGACGAGAGAGAGGCTGCAGGACCAGCTGAAGGTCACCTCTCTCTCTCTCTCTCTCTCTCTCTCTCTCTCTCTCTCTCCCTCGATTGTGACAGTACAACCCTCTCCACAAACCTCTCCATGCTAAATCCTCCAGCGCTTAGAATTTAGATAAGAGCATTAAAGGCCCTTTCAGTCCACTTTTCAGGACCCCCCCCCTCCTTTGACTGTTTTCTTTTACAGTGTACCCCAGAAACACACACACACATGCAATCATATGCAAAACAGACATATGCGTGTGCCAATCTGTATGTAAGCATGAACCTAAAGGGAAACATGCACACACATGCACACACACAACTGTCTGTGTTTTCCAGCTGTGTCTGCCTGAAAAGCTATGGCATCAGATATCAGATACCCTTCCCATGTTTCAACAACAAACAGATGAATGGGCCAAACGAGATAAGCCTTAAAGCCCACAGAGAGAAAGAGAGAGAGAGAGAGAGAGAGACTCAGACAGACAGGGTTTCTGATGTGCCCAGAGCGATGACAGTCAGTCTGTCAGTGTGTGTGGAATTAATTGCTGTGACAGGAGGGCTTCCTGTGTGTGTGTAGCAGAGAGACTGGAGGCTCGTCTCTCTTTCAGATGATTGGAATCTACATGCACCGGGGCAAAGAGAGCACTCACAGCTCACACACACATACACACACACACACACACACATGGGCACACACACACACACACACAATATAAATAGTTTTAACTAATCCTTGAACATCCTCACATCCTCCCAATAATACAATCAGTGTTTTTAAAACCCAACACTTTTTCTAAATATACACCTCTACCAAATGGCTGAGATGGAATTTTCTGGTAAAGCCACAACACAAATCTCTCTCTCTCTCTCTCTAGCTATGTGTATATATATATATATATATATATATATATATATATATATATATATGTGTATATATATATATTAGGGGTGTGCATCTGTCCAATAAATGATGATCCGATATGTATCTCGATTCATGTGGTACAATACAATTAAATAATAAAGTTTAATAACTATTAAATAATAAGTTACTTGTTTAAAATAGATAATTTTACATTGAGTCAACATAAGTTAATACTAAAAATGTGATTTTGCTTGCATTCAAATAGATTAATGAAATACTAGAGAAAATAGAGTACTGTCTGTACTGTAAAATACTGTCACGTTGGGATGTGGTACTGGGGCTCCAATATTTTAATCAAGTCTCGAAAGCCCTTATGCTCCACCACACAGTATGGCCTTAAGTCTTTGACAATGAACCAGGTTATTGAAGCCGTTATTACTTTGGCTCTAGCTGAGTTGTGGTCGAGTTTTGGCTGGAAGAAGTCCTGTTTTTCTGTGTTTTTGTCCTGCCATGTCTTTGGGCTAGCGGTACTAGCGTCCTCATCACCACTTTCACCACGTCGTCTCACCAAATGAGTGGTGAGGTTTGTTGTAATACCGGTGTACTTGAATGCGACTGTATGATTTGTTCTGTGCAGTTATGAACAGAGCAGTTCCCATGCTTAGCTCTAAACTTTGACATATTACTTGCAATTCTGAGAAAATAATGTGCAGCTTCATAAAGCATGTGGGATCTACTTAAATGAGGGGTGCATTGTTCTAATGAGTCCCCACTTTCCATTGTTCCAATGCAGCAGTCTACCAGGCAGTTTTAGAGCACTTCATGCTTCCTGTTGCTGACCAACTTTTACGGAGATGCAGATTTCATTTTCCAACAGGACTTGGCACTTGCACACAGTGCCAGTGCTACCAGTACCTGGTTTAAGGACCATGTCATCCCTGTTCTTGATTGGCCAGCAAACTCAACTGACCTTAACTCCACAGAAAATCTGTGAGATATTGTGAGGAGGAAGATGCAATACGCCAGACCCAACAATTCAGAAGAGCTGAAGGCCACTATCAGAGCAACCTGGGCTCTCATAACACCTGAGCAGTGCCACAAACTGATCGACTCCATGTCACGCTGCATTGCTGCAGTAATACAGGCCAATGGAGCCCCAACTAAATATTGAGTGCTGTACATGCTCATACATTTCATGTTCATACTTTTCAGTTGGCCAACATTTCTAAACATCCTTTTTTTTGTATTGGTCTTAAATAATATTCTAATTTTCTGAGATACTGAATTTGAGATTAGTTGTAGTTATAATCATTAAAATTAAAAGAAATAAACATTTGAAATATCAGTCTGTGTGTAATGAATGGATGTAATATACAAGTGTCACTTTTTGAATGGAATTACTGAAATAAATAAACTTTTTCATGATATTCTAAATTTATGACCAGCACCTGCATATAAAAGCATCCACGCTTGGGTTTCAAAACCCACTGGCATATTCATAATTCTCATTCTCAATTTTCTACTTTTTCTTTTTTAATAAATTTGGACCCAAACACTCCTCTGATATATCATTGTTTGGCAACCAATGCAGCTCAGAGGAAAGTGCACAATGATCCCAAGCACTGGTGGATCGGCCAACAGATGCCTGAGCCTGCGGACAATACATATTTCATAGTGATGGGGAGAAAGTGCCATCAACCCACCCAGAGAAAGCACAGCCAATGGCAAAGCAACAAGACCAGGACATCTTGTATCCTTCACACACATCTATTGCACTGAGCCACTAACATACATCATTGCTGGGCCGTCAACATGCTCAGAGGAAAGCGCAGGATCCCCAGCTCTGATGGATCAGCTGGCAGACGCCTGAGCCAGCGGACATTACTTAGCAGTGATGAGGAGAGAGCACGACCAATTTCTGCTCTCTCTGCCCCGGCTGTCGCAACCAGCATATCCAGGATTTGAACTCGTCATCCTCTAAGCACAATGTCAGTGCCTCAGTCCTTAGTTGAGCCACTCTGAGTAAAATGTCATATTTTCTGAAATAAGCCCACAAAAAAACTTATTTGACAGTTGGTGGGATGGTAAGCACTCCAAGCCTTATCCCCAAAGAATCATCACACTTTTACAGACATACAAAGAGCTTTACATATATGCTACATTCCCAGATCACAGTCTTCTAATAGAGAGTTTTCCCCCCTTTGCTTATGTAACAGTCTCTACTTTTTTGGGAAGACTAGATGTTGGAACATTGCTGTGAAGATTTGATTGCATTACTGAGGGAAGTTACTAATGTTGGATGATTAGTTCCAAATCATATCTC
This sequence comes from Crenuchus spilurus, assembly GCA_036984385.1. Lineage (NCBI taxonomy): Eukaryota > Metazoa > Chordata > Actinopteri > Characiformes > Crenuchidae > Crenuchus > Crenuchus spilurus. The sequence goes on from BRDA01040844.1 coordinate 10,755, forward strand.
TGATTTTGCTTGTAATTGAATGCCTGTGTCAGTAATGAGTGTGCATTAAAGTAGCTGAATTTACTAATTAGAAGAACTGTTTAGATACTTTTGGACATAAAGCCAGCACTGCATGTCTTCTGTTCATCTGAACTGAAGTTTTGGACTGGTGCATTTGTAACCCCCTGTACAGCACCCATCACTGCAGCTTCCTGGATTTGCCACGATTTGCAGGGACAGCAGTGCTAGCTGTGTGAGCATATGCTGAGGGGGTCTCCCTGGAGTCTACAACACAGCAGCCAGTCCGTGACGGAGAGAGAAAGAAAGAAAAAGAGAAAGAGAGAGGAACTGTTCAAATGCATGAGTGCTCTGTAGGAGGCCTTTCACAATCATGACATTTTAGTTCACAGTTAATAGCCATAAAAATAACGATTAACCATTTAACTGCCTTTTAAGTGCCTGTTTTATCCAAATGTATACAGCTATTAAAGGGGAAATCCACTCATTTTACATATTTTCAGTAAGACTGGTTTGACTTGAAAATTATATTCTGAAGTATAACTTACGCACCTAAAACCTACAAACCTGATTCCAAAAAAGTTGGGACACTAAACACATTGTGAATAAAAACTGAATACAATGATGTGGCGAAGGCAAATGTCAATATTTTATTCGTAGTAGAACATAGATGACAGATCTAAAGTTTAATCTGAGTAAATGTAACATTTTAAAGGAGAAATATGTTAATTCAACATTAATTTCAACACTGTTAATTTCACAGTGTCAACAAATCCCAAAAAAGTTGGGACAAGTAGCAATAAGTGGCTGGAAAAAGGAAATTGAGCATATAACAAACAGCTGGAAGA
>BRDA01040852.1:1883-16540 GCA_036984385.1 Crenuchus spilurus
GAGAGAGAGAGAGAGAGAGAGAGAGCGAAGGGGAGAGAGAGAGAGAGCGAGAGAGAGAGAGAGAGAGAGAGAGGCTGAAGGGGAGAGAGGGAGAGAGAGAGGGAGAGAGAGAGAGAGAGAGAGGGAGAGAGAGAGAGAGAGGCTGAAGGGGGAGTGTCGTGCTCTGCTGCTGTGTTGTGAAACGCTTCTGTCAGGCTCAGAATTACAGCAGCAAACAAGCGAAAACAGCCCATAAATCACAGTGAGTAGTTTGTTATGAACGTTACGTGTTTCTCTACGATTTGTAATGTATGTAATGACTGGACTGTGCTAGAATATCAGCGTCTGTGTGTCGACACTGTAGCCTTTAGTCTCATCCTTAATGATGAAAGGGTTCATTCGGCACCTCGTGAATGATTAGCTGGTGATGTGCAGAAACAGTCCAACACTGGGCTTCTTCTTCACGATGACGTTATGAAAGTAGATGTGCTGTATGTGTGAAGAACCTGACTGCACTGCTGAGCTGGATTTTCCAGTAAAAATGACCAGCTTTCTGATGAACAAGACTGTAAATGATTAGAGCTCATTAAACTGAATTTCTTCTGAAGCCAACGTGGTTCTTTGTGTATGTGGTGGCTTGGCCAGGCCTGCTGAGCATATTGAGCATATTATCATATCAAATAACATACAAATATTCACACTTTATTCACTCACTTTATGTTAATTACCATTTTCACCATTATGTCCTTTTAATTCCTGAACTCGAAATTATAGACTTCTCAGAAAGGACCTTCTTCTAACTTTAGCACAATCTCAAAGGCTTACTTGGATGTAATAAAACACTAAAATCATTGTAGTTCTTATATTATCATGTGTCTTCCACAGGAACATCTCAGGCTTCAATGTTTACATGGACAGGTCATGTGATCAGTGGAAAACTACCAATCAGGAACACTGAGCCGAAGCATCTCTCCAAGTCATGAGAGTTTATATACAGGATGCTGACTCTCTTGATATCAAGATGAAATAAGAAACAATGCCAAGTCTACACTACTGATTGCCGCTGGTGAGTGCATCCAGCATCTTCAGAAGAACTATGGGTTGTGGAGGCTCTCGCACAGACGCTTTGGAGCCGCGTTACTTGGAAAGCTGGACCAAAGAAACAGAATCCACTTGGCTGACCAGCACAGATGCAGACATCCCGCTGTCCTCGATCCACAGCATTCCGTCGGAAAACTCCTCTGAGGTTGGCTTTGTGTCGGAGAAAAGCGCCAACCCTGGTGAGGAAATCTTTGTAACTATTCAGAATTGAATAGGGATCCAAGATAAAGTCTTCAATTCCCATTTATTACAAGCATACAACAGAAAAGTATGGAAGCCAGCACCACAGAGAGTCCATAGTTTGTTAGCCTTGACTTAGTGACCAACTCCTACATTTTCACCACAATAGTGCAATGCCAGGACAGAGAAGAGTGCCAAGACAACAGTATGGGTGAGCAACCAACTCCACTAGGCTTCTGTTGCCATGGAGATGGCTACATCCACTGTGCAGCTCACTACTACACGAGGATGAGCGAGGCTTTACACAATAAGAGCTCCTTATCATCAAAAACAGAATTATTACAGTGGCAAGGCAACCACGATGAATGAAGTACATGAATGGTAACAGGCACAAATGAAACGCATGAACAACATACAGGGAGCGAAAAGAGAGGCTCTGACTCTAGAAAAAGACAGAATAAAATCTGCAAAGTCATTTCCTAGCACTCAGCTTGATTCTTTAGTATTATTTTCCATGCAAGGCTAATGGACTTTTAGCTAAATAGGTGTATAGATGTCGATTTTCAGCTTTGGTTTTATGTCTTATGTAATACTGAGAAAGCATAAATCGAGAACAAAGGCATAGAGTGTAATGTATTATCTGTATTTTTAGAGTTGAATCATCCACCTCCCATCTTTAGAGCACATCTAATGCTGAAAATTGCTTCCATTCACTTGCCTTTACAAAAGACACAGCTCTTAAGTCTAATGGACGGACAGATTTTGGCTCCAATGCTCAGCAAGAGTATGAGTAACTGCCTTCACTGTTATCTTTTGTCCATCTCTGCACTGACAGATATTTTTGATGATGGTCTACCAGCTCCTGCTCAAGCCTACCTGAAAGTGTGCTCTGAGATGTCTGAGGTCGGCCTCAATGATGTGAACGGTGGTGTACCTCCTTCAGTTCTAACCTCCCAAGAACAAGAAGGATTGTCTTCACCTGGAACCACAGTGCAGAGGAGAAGTGTCTTGTGCACTGAGGAAATTGTAAGAGCCTTCATTTTAAGTACAGACAGCACAAACACACTTAAAATGCACTAAAATAGGTTTTGGCTTTGACATGTTGTTTTTATTGGTATAGAATCTTTCCATTATAGTAGTGTTTGATATTTAAAAGGATTGCACATATTGGCACATCTACAAAAATGCTTCTTTAAAGAAGCATCAATGGAAGGTTGAGTTTACAGTTGAATATCCTTTAGAAATTAAAAGAGTGATTTTTTAGCTGAATATAAAAATTGAAAGGTGAATTCTATCCAGTTTACTCATTTGTTTATTGCATAATTACAGTATTAAGACATAAACAAAGTTTGATGTGAAAGGTGCAATTCTACAGGAAAATACAGTGAGCCATTTCTGATAGCAAATGAAAATGACAGTTTTGCATTATAGACATAATGACACCTGGTTACTAGTACTATAGTACTATAATAAATTTATAAATAAAAAGTTTCTCTGTACACAGTAAATATGTTGGTGTTAAATCAACACTATTAGAGTTAAATTGATAATTTAAAATAGTAAAATAGAGTTAAATCCAATACAGTAGAACCTCTATTTTCATCATTAATCCATTCTAAGTTGCCTGATGATAACAAAACAAATGATAACTGAAGCAATGTTTCCCATAAGAAATGTAAATCCAGGTAATCTGTTCCAGACACTCCAAAATATTAACAAAAATACATTTTATATAGAATAACTATAGTTTTACATACAGAACACAATGAGAAATAAATACAAAAGCCTAATGAAATGGATAAATGAACATTTAACATCACTCTTTCAGGTTTACGTTCTGTTTTAGAGCGTGCCAGTGTCCAACTGGTCTCCTTTGTTTTGTACACCTGTTCTCTGGGTTCTCGCATCCAGTTTTAGTTTATTTTGAATGTTAGTATTTGGGTGCTTTTTGAGTTTTTTTTTTTTTTTTTTTTGCCAGAATGAGTAATGAACATGTGGGTGAATGCTTTGTTTTTGCAGTGAGTCACATGAGCATGCCAGTGAAAACTGGGTGGATGAACAATAACTGGGACAAAATTTCCCTCTTGATGATAACCGAATTGTACAATAATCAAGGCAACCAATAACTGAGTTTCTGAATAACTGAGTAATTGAATTATGAGCCATGTTTTGAAATCTGCAGAATTTTGGAATAATAAACCAAAATTATATGCAGACTCATCAGTATGCCTAAAATTATCTTCATATCTTCAGAGGGTCTTACATTTCCCATTATTAATTTCCCAATAACCCAATAAGAATCAAGTAATGTTTAACAAATAAAATTGCAAAAATCCTAACTTCAGAACTGAAAACTATCAAATTAAATGTGTTTTCTCCCCCATGATCTTCAGCATTACTTAAGCCTATATACACACTTATGAATATTAAAAATAAATTAGTCCTGAAACTACAGCACCACATGAGAAAATAGAATATCAAAAGTTCACTGTTGTTCATGATTTAATTCAAAAAGTTAAACGGTCATATTTTATATTCATTACAGGTAAACTGATGTTTTAATTTTTTTATGTTGATCAGTTTGGTTTATACTGTAGCTCATGAAAATCAGAAATCCAAAATCTCAGATTATTAGAATGTTTTATTTCAAGTTTGAGTAAATTACTATTCAAACAGTATCAACATTATAACAAAAATGTCACTTTACATGTAATGGAAATACCAATATGTGTCACCATCTCACTAAATCAAACTAAAAAACAGGTACAATATAAATACTGTCTTGTACTCAAAGGTACACTTTTCATAAATGCCCTTTCAAAGGTACATTTTAGCATCTTTGGCTACAGAATAGAACATTAACTGGTACAAAAACTATAGGTACAACAATGGAAAGGTACTTTATTGTACCTCAATAAGGTACAGCCCCAGCGACAACCTTTGTACTCTTTTAAGTACAAATCTGTACTTAATTTCTTAGTGTATGTACTGCAATAAAAAGTACTTAAAATTAAATTAAATGTGCCATATATTATAAGATCATGGTTTGGTGCCCTGGCCTGGGCTTAGCTAGGATAGTCTGTAATACCCTGTCCTGTGCCCAGTGAAGGGATAGGGGACTCACTGTAACCCTGACCAGAATTAAGCAGAAGATGGATGGATGAATAGATGGATGGATGGATGGATATTATAAGATCTGTAATCAGCTTCCATTGTTTGTGTGTTTAATCTTAGACCAAGTGGCAAGACAACAGAATGTCCACCAAGCAGGTGACCATCACTGTAACTCAGAGCATCCGTCAAGTGGATAAGAGTGGGAAGATCAAGGAGAAATCCCACACTACCTGCGAGGTTATGAAGCCTCGGGATAGCTTGAAGGAAGCAACTGTAGACTCTGTGCTGAAATGAGAACAGTAAAAAAAGACAGCTCGTACAGACTGAGATCATTAGATACTTTGGATCTTCTGCCCTGTGAAAAACTGTGATGAACAGTAGGTGCCAAAGAAGAAGAAAAGGCAGGTCTGACCTGAATTCTGAAGAACTAAATCAAGCCTGAGATGTGGCAAAGCAGGATCTGAGTAAGTTTATTAGAACATTCAGCAGTTGTTCAATGGTTGTTAGGTTTGTTTGAGGATTTGTGTTGAATTCTTAATTCATATTTTCACTCATTTTTACTTAAGCTTTCACCATTCTACTTTGCTACTTAGCTGTAGTATTGATACACTATATGGACAAAGTTTTAGGACTCCTGCTCATTTGCTGTTTCCTTTGAAGGGTATTAAAAAAAGAGTTTATCCTGCTTGTAGTTGGAGTAACTTTCTCTACTGTTCAGGGAGGATTTTGGAGCATTGCTGTGAGGATTTGATTGCATTCAGAGACAAGAGTGTTAGTGAGATCAAGACGTTGGTTCATCATTCCAGAGAACGCAGTTCCACTGCTGCACAGCTCAATGATGGGGGTTTATTCCCTTCTAGCCCATGCCTGGCATTAGGCATGGTGCCAATATGTTCATGTGTATCAGCTCCAGAGAGTCCTATTCTATTGACAGTACTTCTTTACACTGAACTAGACAAGCTGTGTGTGCATTTGTACATCTGTCTACGCAGTGAGTGCAACGTCAAGTAGCTGAATGCATTCATTATAAGGGGTGTCCATAAATATTTTGACATATAGTGTATCTGATCATTTGAAATTGTATATTACAATTCTAAAGCATGTTAGTGAACTCCAGTGTTTTATAAAATACAAAAAAAATACAGGGTACATCCAGGACAATCAAAAGACAAAGCTATTTTGATTTCATGCTGGATCCATTTGCATAAAGACTTTACACCTAAAACGTGGGTAGCACATTGATATTTATGCCAATAAACTCTTGATCAAGAGTGCCTCTTGATGTTATGACAGTGTATTCTACTTTTAAAATGAAGGTAAAAGCCATCTTACTCGGGATGTCTTTATGTTTTTAAAAGGAAACTGCCCTCACAGACTATAAATGTGATTATTGATAATGTATAAGGGTTTTTTCCCTTCTAGCCCACACCTGGCATTAGGCATGGTGCCAATATGTTCATGTTTATCAGCTCCAGAGAGTCCTATTCTATTGGCAGTACTTCTGAACACTGAACAAGACAAGCTGTGTGTGCATTTGTACATCTGTCTACGCAGTGAGTGCAATTATTGATAATGTGTAAGGGGTGGCACAGTGGTTTGGTCATTAGCATACCTGCCTCTCAGCGCTGAGGTCTTGAGTTCAGGTCAACATCAGGGTGGAGTTTCCATGTTCTCCCCGTGTCTGCGTGGGTTTCCTCCAGGGTCTCCGGTTTCCTCCCACAGTCCAAAAACATGGAGGTCAGGTGAATTGGGTACTCTTAAATTGTCCTTGTATGTGTGCACCCAGCGATGGATTGGCGCCCTGTCCTGGGCTTGGCTAATATAGTGTAATGCCCTGCGCCCAATTGGATAGAGGACTAACTGTGACCATGATCAAGATTAAGGAGATAAGATAATGGATGGATGAATGACATACATGCCCAAGCCTCATTATAACTCCTGGCTGTGCCCATGTTTCACATAATTTCAGTCATAAATGCCATTATGTTTAGACTTTGTTTGGTACCATACTTACATTTAGCTTGTTAGATCATCCAATGGTATGTTATGTACATTATCAGTATTTTTAAGTTACGTTTGCTTAACGTGAATGGAAATGTTTTAGTCGAAACATCTCAGAAAACGTTAACTAACATCCCCATGAATTCATGTCTCTTTGTAACTGTGCTGATTGTTTATAATGCTGGCCTGAAATGAAAAATGCCACAAGTGGAAACATCTGTAAAACACACGTTTGAATTCAGTCTTTCTTTGCTTCCGTTTCCAATGTCAGAACAGGTTTCTCTGCCTGTCCTGTTCAGTTATGTGCTAAGAAAAATAACGTTTAATTTATCCAATAAATGAAAATAAACCAGATGTGTGCTGCCTTAATGAGTGTCTGTATAACCTTCAATTAGTAAAAAGAGCATTTTTTGCAGGTTTACATAATTTTTTGTGTTACAGTTGTAGGGAATGGTTTAGACAGCCATTAACCAATTTTATTGATTTTCTAAGTTAAAATAAGTGAGTATAGCAACAACATGAATGCACAATTAGTTATTTTACTTAAATTTAACATTGAGGTAAAAATAATAACTGTGGCTTATGCAAATATATGGCACATTAAATATTCAATGTTTTATTTATTCCAATTAAAAGAAGTAGTAGTCAAATGTTCAGAAAACAACATATTTAAATTTGTTCACAATCTCTCCATGTATACAGTGCCACATCAAAAAATCAGAACTGCATTTTTGTTTATTGTTGTTCACACTTTATCGTTTTAAATTATAAACACAAATGAATTATTTCATGATATTTACATTTTTGGAAATGCAACAGTACATCCCACTGAGCCAAAACATGACCAATCGGAATGAGGTGAATGATTATCTCAAAGCACTAATGCCTGGGATATGTTAGATGGTAAGTGAACAGCAAAGACATCAGTGAAATTGGCAAGGGCCAAATTCTTATGGTCAGATGACTGGGATTGAACATCTCTGAAAAGGCAGGGCCTGTAGTTTGGTCAGCAGTGGTCAGTATCTTCTAATAGTGGTCTCCATATTACTTGTGTTGGGACAAGTTGAATCTAATGCAGCTCCTGTCATATGTTCCAGATACAAGGCAACTTCAGAGGTCTTGCAAAGCTTTTTTGGGTGCTACAGGCAGAAGCAAACAGAATATCAGCATGTTGGTCATAATGGACATCAGAAATAGAAACGATGGTGGACATGGAAACAAGACTTCTTTTGAAAATTGCTGGAAAATCAACCTCATAAAATTGCATCATTATGGAATGGAAAACTAGTCATGTTGACATACTTGTCAACGTGGCATACGTCATGTTTAGCTAAGGACAGGATATTGAATAGAAAGTGTTCACTAGCATGTAACAAAAACATATATTTTATATGCATGCAGTGCTTTTAGGTGTTCTTGTGCAAGTGATCCAGTCTTTGGTTAAGGCAGTTGAACAGTCTGGTTTATTTCAGTGGAGTATGGATTTGTCTCTGCTGATCATATTCCACATGCCCCGCCCTTAAGCATGGCTCCTCCTTCTCCAGCCACTGCTGAGCACTGAATTCCGGAAAGAAGAAGGCAATCTCTCTGTTGGCTGACTCTTCTGAATCTGTCAAAGCACAAGCTGACTTTAATTAGCCAAGCATAGAGACGAGCAGAAGTAGTGATGCTGTCAGCATTATTCACAGGCAACAGTGTGCAAGAAGCATAATCAATATCTAAAGAAATCCATCGCTGTCAATATATGCTAATGCAGCACAAGGTTTACAGTCAGATCTGTGCTGCATTTCTATGAGTTCATTCAGCCTCTAAAGTGGCTGCATATTTTGTACCCAAAAGGAAAGTAAATGTATGTAAATTTATTTATGAAATACGCTTAAAAATGCATGAAAATTGACAAAAAAGGCTTCTTGTCCAATGTCCCTTAGAGTTTGGAATACACTTCTGAATGCACCTCATATATAAAAATACATGACCACATATGAAGTGGATTCTCCTGCGGTCCACACCAGACCAGCTGCTCACCTACATCTACTGCTGGCAATCAGCGTTCACCTATATGTACCTCTGCCAACCTCTGACCCTCATCATTACCCACCACCATCAGTTACACTGGAATAGAGATGGACTCTTGCTAGCAATAATCAAACTGATGCTTTCAGGCTGATGCACTTTTAATTTGACCACTTATGGATGCAAGTATCACTTTTATTAATATTATTATTGTTTTACACTAAAGCACAATGTCAGACTTAACTGATGTTGTAAATTTCTATCAGTAGTTTGATCAGAGGAGGATGGATCCCCTTTGTGAGTCTTGGTTCCTCCCAAGGTTTCTTCCTCCAGCATTGAGGGAGTTTTTCTCTGCCACTCTTGCCTTTGGCTTACTCGCATCGGGTTTTGGGTTTGATTCAAATTCTCTGATGCTAATTGTGTAAAGCTGCTTTGTGACAACATCCGTTGTTAAAAGTGCTAAATAAATACATTCTGATTGATTGATTTGATTGATATGGGGAAATATTATACAAGTGTAGATGTGTACAATTGTGACAAACTGTTCACTGAACCATGTAGAAACTGCAATAGACTATTGCTAAAAGAAATCAATGTGTTGCTAGTTTGGAGTAGCCAGATAAGAGATTACTTCTGCCTCATGATACTGAACAAACGAGAAGTACTTTGCAGTCAAAAAAGAGACGAGGAAGACAAGATTGTGTTTAGAATATAGTTTTGTAGAGATTAACTATTTAAAATAATAGTTAATAATGCATATCAGTAACAGTTCATATTAAACAGTTATAGTATTTCTTTAAAACAGAGTCTCCTTCTTGGATACAAAACAGTAGGTGGACAAAATAATAGAAACTCTGGATTAAATAATACACTGGTGTGGTCTGGTGGTTAAGGATCTGGTCTTGTGACTGGAAAGTCGTCAGTTCAATCCCCGAGCAGGTCATGAATGAAGCTCTTGAGCAAGTCACCTAACCCCCAACAGCTCCCTGGGCACCGTGGATAGGGTTGCCCATCGCTTCGCGGCACATGTGCATAGCCTAGTGTGTTCACTAGTGTGTGTGTTTCACTGCACGGATGGGTTAAATGCCGAGGTCAAATTCCATTGTGTGCAAATCACATTGGCAAACACTTTATGTTTATTATTGATACTTTACATCATGTATTATGAATGAATAGAAATTGGCATAATTACTTTAAATAAAATTACTTGCAGCTACATTGCTATAGCTTTTTATATCTTTTCTAAAAATTCAAAAGTGCTTTGATATTTTGGACAAACACTGAAGAAACACCTCAACCACCACCAATGTGCCACATCCATCTGGATAATGTGCAGCCAGTCTGCACTAGAACACTCACCACACATTAGATATTAGTCAGAGTGCTGATGATAAGCTATGCATTGTTTTTCAGCATGATCAGGAGTGGGCAGGACATCAGGGTAACATCCTTAGTCTTTTAGAGAAAATGTCCAGGGATCTTTTCTGACCTCAGAGAAGCAGGAATACAGTTTCATGTGTTATCCAAAAATTGCACTATTTATACAGAAGTGTGTCCCTGTCACAGTGACATTAGGTTCCACATAGGACAGGAATAGTGCCTCCTGTTGTCCCCAGCAACACCACCTCCAGCAGCCAACTACATCAGGTTGCAAGGTGTCCATATTTAAACAGAACCTTTGAGTTGCCTTAGAATGTGCATGTTTTGCATGTCAGGAATTACCTGAACCATGAGTTGTGTTCCTGGTATCAGTGAGTCCATATTCAGCCCGGATGGTGCTTGGCGATGTGTACCGAGCACGATACACTTTAGTAGGACCCATCAGCTCACGCCAGCGGGAAATCGCATCCTCTCTGGCCAGGATGTAAGCTCTCATTGGCCCACTACAGTGGAAAGAAGGTATGTGCTTTTACAGAGACATTACATCAATACTATCTGTAAGATTCATCCGTGCAGTAAAGCTGTAAAGGTTGTATGATGTGTATGATGCCTAAGACTTGAATGCAACCCTAGTCAAGTACACAACTATCATGCATGCATAGTTCTTGCAGGACACCCAGGACTAATGACTAATGAGTAGATAAGCTATTTTAACTGAATCCAAAGCTGACCAATGTACAATGACTTGATAACACTTTGCATTACTGAAGGCAAAAGTATCAGTGAGTATGATTCAGAATGATTGAAAAGGTGACATTTTTACATTTTCTTCTTTTTACTTATTATTATTTTGACACTCCCGCTCTTGATTCAGACGTGACTACTAAAAGTCTTAGTCTTGACTCTGTGTTCTGGTCTTGGTCTTAACTTGACTACAACATCACTGACATTTCATCTTTGTTTTTTTCAGGCAACAAGACATCCTGAAGACTGGCTGCCATGATAAAAATGCTTCCACTAGCCTGATAGAAAACACCATAATAAACTATTTTTTTGTTCAGTACCCCAAAACAGTCTAATAATTACACATTTCCACTTAAAACATAAAACTATTTGGCAGCACAGTGGTTTGGAGGTTGGCCAAGTCCCCATCTGGGTGGAGTTTCCATGTTTCCTTCCTCCTACAGTCCAAAAACATGGTGATTTGGTGAACTACTCTACTCTAAATGACCCTAGGGTGTGTGAATGACTGTATTTATGTAAGCCCAGATCTGTCCTGGATGATCCCCCTAGTGCTTGATGCAGCCCTCCAGGTGGACGGTGACTTCTGGCTGAGAGTACGCTGTGCATGATTGGCTGCTGCTTCTCGCCGGTGTGTGTGACTGAGTGTGTAAAAGAATTGTGTTGATTGTAAAGCATCCCTGGGTAGAAGAAAGGCGCTATATAAATGTAATATTCATTCAAATCAGCCTTGAACAGTCTATTCAGTCATTCAGAATCATACTCACTCACTTTTCCTTCAATAAAAAATGTATTGTCAATTACTGAAAAGTAAGATATATCTAAAATATTTATTATTAGTATAATGATACTAATAAAAGGTCATTTAATTGAGAATATACATTAATCATTAACATGAGTGAAAAATCAAGCTAATTTGTTACACTTAATAAAAGTAAATATTTTTGAAGTGAGATATTACTAGGAATGAGATGCTAATTAACAGTTTATACTCACCTCGACATAAATTCGACTAGTCTCTGGTAGAAGAACCGTCCTACAAATGACAAACAGATTAGTAAGAGGCTGCAGGTAGAGCAGCAGTAAGCCTGTGCCATTGCCCTGCTAGTGTGACCTGACACGGTCACAGAGACACACTTGCACTTCAAAGGGATGAGGCAGAGCTTCTCCTAGAGGCAAATATCTACTAAAGCTAGTGATTATGTATAAAGATGACTCTAGAGTGTGCTAGACCACTGTGATATGACTCATTTGCTGATCCAGAACCACAGATCACACCCGGGAGCTTCTTTCTCAATCTGTGATAACTAATAACTGTTGTTGTCAATCAATTCTCCAAAGGAACAAACAGATGCTCACAGAAAGCAGTTCACAATGTCAGTGACACTGCTGTCTCTTAGTGGTTGCGAGGAGCATTTCTGTGATACTTCAATCAACATAAGGATCTGAATAATATAGCCTGCTGTAAGCCATCTGGACATTAGTTAGCCAACACAGACACAATGCCAACAGTGTTTGCCAACAGCTGAATATTCACTGATGAATATCTGAAATCTAACTGGAGATAATTCATTTCAAACTGTTAATATAAGTGTGACTTGTAAATATTCGAACATAAGATGCTAAATGCTATGTTTTTGTGGTTCATTATGAATGTGAAAGCTGGGCAATACCAACTAAGCTATTTAAAGAGGTTTTACCAGTTATAATCAATCCACTTTTAACAATCTTAAATTTGTCCCTTAGACTGGGTCATGTACCCAAAGCATTTAAACTAGCAGTGATAAAACCCCTGATTAAGAAACCAAATCTTGATCCTAGCATATTATCTAATTATAGGCCTATTTCAAACCTGCCATTTGTATCTAAGATCTTAGAAAAAGCTGTGGCTCAACAACTTCGCTCATATTTGCATAAAAATAACATATATGAAAAATTTAAATCAGGTTTTAGGCCACACCACAGCACTGAAACGGCTTTAGTTAAGATAACAAATGACCTCCTACTTGCCTCTGATCAACGCTGCATATCTATACTGGTGGTGTTTGACCTTAGTGCAGCCTTTGACACGATTGATCATACTATTCTACTAGAGAGACTAAATAACATGGTTGGAATCACAGGAACAGCCCTTTCATGGTTTAAGTCTTACCTTACAGACCGATATCAGTTTGTTAAATTAAATAAGTCTTCTCTACTCATACAAAAATGCGATTTAGAATTCCTCAAGGCTCCATTTTAGGACCTCTATTATTCATACTATATATGCTCTCCACTGGCTTCCAGTTAAATACAGTATGGATTATAAAATCGTTTTATTAACACTGCATGGTCTCACCCCTGAATACCTGCAAGACCTCATTACACACTATAAACCACCAAGATTACTCAGATCTCAGGGTGCCGGTCTCTTACTAGTCCCCAGAATTCATAAGATTTCAGTGGGAGGAAAAGCCTTGTCCCACATAGCCCCACGACTGTGGAATAATCTTCAATAAAGTTTATGGGATGCAGACACAGTCTCTACTTTTAAATCTAGACTCAAAACCCACCTGTTCAGTTTAGCTTTTTGCAATTACCTCTCCTTTCCAGTGTGATTTTCATTTCAGGAAGTCATGAACATGGGGAATGCCAGAAATCTTACATGACGCTCTGCTATACTGCGCCAACAGGTTTGAGGTTTGAGGATGGCAGTATGGACGGATGTCGTTGCCTGCCGATGCTCTAATGTCTGTGTTCTTTCTGGTTTCCTTCCTTCTCCTACTAGCAATGATCAGACTAAAGCTTTCAGGCTATTACACAATTATTTTGACTACATTTGGACCCAATCATGACTATTATTATCATTACTGTTTTACACTAAAGCACAATGTCAGACTAAACTGATGATGTAAATCTCTTTCAGTAGTTTGATCAGAGGGGGATGGATCCCCTTTGTGAGTCTTGGTTCCTCCAAGGTTTCTTCCTCCAGCCTTGAGGGAGTTTTTCCTTGTCACTGTGCCTTTGGCTTACTCGCATCGGGTTTTTGCATTTTGCGTTTTGATTCAAATTGTCCTATGCCAATTATGTAAAGCTGCTTTGTGACAACGTACGTTGTTAAAAGCGCTATATAAATATACTTTGATTGAAGTACAGCAGTAAAAATATTAATGCTCATTTGGTTCAAGAGCAAATAGGAAAAAACAACTCTTTCACCACAGTGCTACACACTGATCTCTGCTTTTATCCCATCCGTGCAGTGAATGCACACATAACCACACTAATGAACACACAATCCACAACAATGGGCAGCCATAATCTGGGGAGTATTTGAGGGTCAGGTGCCTGGCACTTCATCCATGTCCTGCTGGTACCATCCATGACCTTTCAGTCCCAAGTCAGCTTCTCTAACCTTTAGGTCATGGCTGCCCCATAGATCAAATAGACAAACAGATCCATGACCAAATCAAGCCTCAGTTAAAAAAGCTCGAATGAAGCTCTTATTCTGGACACATAATAAAAACCAATTCAATTCAGCTCAAGTACAGACAGCATCAAGATGGATGGATACAATCAGAGGAATCATAAACAAGCCAATAAGAAGCCTGAAGACCCAAACAGAAGACATTCTGGCAAAAATATGGTCAACAAGAGCTGGAATTGACTTAAAAACACTATATAAAAATTTATTTGCTAAAATCAATTTTAAGACCTGGTTTAATTTTCCATACTGTTGGTATCTATGCTGAGCAAACTAATATTGCATGTTATTAATTAATTTTGCACATAGTGTCAGTCTTCTGGAGTGAGTGTCCAAGGTCTTGTTTGATCACATATAGATGCAAGCTTATGTGATGCATCCACTGCAAAGCAACAAGGTCAGTACTGGTATGGTATACCTTGCTTATCACCCTTCCCGTTGGTGCATTTACATAGTAAATGGTTAGAATAAGAAAACAAATTAACTAGTTCAGGTGCATGATGCCATATTAATGTATTGCATGTCCTTACTGTGCCTTGTGAAAGTATTCACCCCCTTGGCTTTTGATCTATTGTGTTACATTACAATCCGTATTTAAATGTATTTTTAATCTAAATTGTATGTGATACATCCGCACAAAACAGTCTAAGTTGTTAAAGTGAAATTATATATATATATATATATATAT
>BRDA01040859.1:0-10603 GCA_036984385.1 Crenuchus spilurus
ATAACGAAACAACAACAACAACAACAACAACAACAATAATAATAATAATAATAATAATAATAATAATAATAATAATAATAATAATAATAATAATAATAATAAATAATAATAATAATAATAATAATCCATTTGTTTCAAATTATTAGACTATGTAATGTGAAGTTTGAGTTTAATGTAATTATGTAATGTAATGTATTTTATAACACAAATTAACTTTTTCATTATATAATTTTTTGGTGCACTAATAGTGTTGGTATCTTAATATTTACATGTTTTGACATGATGCATAACATCATATGTGTTGGTTTAACCATTTCCGAACCTTTCTTCATTGCAGTCCAGTATTATTTGTAGTCATTATACAACTGTTTTAAAATAAACTTGTATAATATAAGATTGTATTGCCAAGCTGATGAAAGAAAACATGGGAGATACATTTCTAAAAGACTTTAGAGGAGTGCTCCATTAAACACAGAACCCAATTACAGCCCAACTTTAAAATATTTGGCATTTAGTAGTTACATATGTGCAATTTTATATAATAGGTCAAGATATGATGTAATGTATGCATGTTAAAATGTCATGGTTCCACAGAGCTTTAATAATGTATTACTCTGATTCATTACTAACAAAGCAGCCTAGAAAACTGCAACACCAAGAATTTATAAGCCCAGTAAAAATGCCCAGTCATTAGATTGTGGGTTTGTTTATACCATAAGCCTCACCCCCTCCCAAACCATTTTACTCAGAGAGGATACATTTAGAGGCCTTATTTGGAACACAGCCAATAATTTTCATAAGACAGCAAGCAAGAGACCCTCATAAGAGGCAGAGGGATGTATTAAAATGTTAATGTTCAGAATTTGTTACACTTTTACCATAGACAACCAGTCAATCTTCACAAATGTTAAAATTCACTGTTTGCTGTAGGTTATCTTTCATCTACAAATGTGGTTCCTTCCAGCTGCCGTACGGCTGATGTTACTCTCTTTTCCTCTATTATTTATGCACAAAGGTCTCAGTGACACATTCAGAGTACTACAGACCAGTCCCTAATCTGACTGGGTAGACACATGCAGTGGAGTACACTTCACTCTAGTCTAGTTTGGATAAAGGGTTCTCTGGTACATTACACATACATGTGTGGGGCCAGAGTTATCAAAGTTTCCCCAAAAATGTGCCCACTGTCTGGCTCTATTTTTATTTCCCTATTTGGAGCATGTTTTATGTGAGTCCTGGGGTGTATAATTGCTGTTATATGGCTGTGGCTGTCTGAACTGGCCCCTTTGCTAATGAGATTGCTGTTAGGTCTATTCCCTCTGGAGTTAAGTGAGGTGCACAAAAATTGAAGAGGAAGAAAGGCGTGAGTTGAATCAAACCACTGCAGCCTAGTTACTATTTCAGCCTGTCTCAATGGATTATCATACGTCATTTAACTATGTTTGAATTCACTAAGACACTGAGTAATGCCCTCTACCATTTGGAGGGTCCTGGGTCTAAAGCAAACTACTGGAGTATGTACTTTCTGAATACTGCTGAATACACTTTTCATGGCTCCTGCAGATGGTGTTGCATGAGGATGATCAGGCTGTAAGTACATGTGGGATGTGCAACAGGATTCTTATGTTGAGAAGAGGTGGTACAATGCTGTGAATGTCTCGCTCAATGTGTGGAAAATGAATGATAAAGCAGTTGTTATTGGAATGTCAAAATGGAGTGATTGCATTTGGGCATGTCAGTGGCCATAGTGTGAAGGAAGTAGCTGAATTTGCAAATATCGAAGTGTACAGTCATACAGGTCTCTCAGCAGTGACAGAAATCCCAGTCTACAGAAAATTCTCATCAGAATTGTGGCCAAACTGACAGACAGGGATCACCGGTGGGTTTCATGTGGCTTGTGAATGAAAATTGTTTCGCTTCCGGGCAAGAATTGCTTCTAGACATCAGTGCAGGTCCTTCACAACCAATTTCTGATAGAACAGTGCACAATGAAGACGTTGGCCTTATGTGCTGTCGGTCACAGTTCTATATTAAATTTCCTGTACAATGGAGTGTTTACCACCTCTTCTTAATTTATGAATCCCATCTCTTACCCCGCATGTATTTATAGCCTGATCACCTTCATGAAACATCATCTGCTGGAGCCTGTAGTTACTACCTCCTTAATATATATTTTTTTATTTATGTAATGATATAATAAATCAAGGGTGGCATGATGACTTGATGGTTACCACACTTGCATCTCAGTGCTGAGGTCTTGGGTTTCAGTTCCCATCTGGGTGTAGTTTCCATGTTCTCCCCGGGTTTACATGGGTTTCCTCCGGGCTCTCTGGTTTCCTCTCACAGTCCAAAAACATGGACGTCAGGAGCACTGGGTACTCTAAATTGTCTGTGTGTGTTAGCGTGTGTGCACCCAGTGATGAATTGGCACCCTGTCCTGGGCTTAGTTGGAATAATGTAATGCCGTGCCCTGTGCCCGGTGATGGGGTAGGGGACTAATCGTGACCCTGATAAGGATTAAGTGGAGGGGATAATGAATGGATGGATGGATTATAAATAAATGTGATCATGAATTTTTAGATTTCTCAGTTATGTAAAACATAATTAAATATTTTTTTCATGTGGTATAGAGTTGGTTAATTTACTAATTTTACATTTGAACTCATCTGATTCTAGTTAATCTTAGTGGTTGCATTAAAATATGTTTAGCTTATATTTTTTAGATTCTGGCAAAAAAAGATCTTAAGCTTTAAGTAACGTCCTTATATTTATAGAAAGGCATACACATTTTGCAATTAAAAATGGAAAGAAATGCATTTATTGGAGTTTCAGTGCTATATAATGTTTAATATGGATGTTTTCTCTTGATTTGAAATTATAATATGTAATGTTATATGAAATTGTTTCTATGTTGTGTAAACCAGGGATTTGCTGTCCTGATCTTGAGGACCTGTACATTTTCCGACTTGCTCTATTTTTGAATGCAGATTGTATCCAGATTGATTTTTGATAGTCTGGAGAGACAAATATCACATGAAATCCATTTTTTGCATCAATCACACTTGGTGGTGGTTTGAAATGTCTACAGATGTGTATCAGTCTGGATGCTGTGGACACTTAAATTAGTTCATGAAAATGTCTTTTGTGTCAAATTGTAAGTTGCAAATGTGTTGCTTTAAGCAGAGCACCAAAGATCATGCTTAGCATGATTGTTTGTAGGGTTAGATGATGCATCTCTCCTGCATCTTTTAAAGCCATGATGGCTGCGTTGTTACCACAGCAACCCATGCAGATAGGTTGTCTGGATACACAAATCAGATCTGATTACTTGTAAATAACAACTTAGTCAGTCGTCTCAAGAGATGTGATTTGAACCCACCCTGCAGTGTGAACACAGTCATAGTGTTTTTCCTTCTCTTAAATCACCTGATTAAATGAATCAGCTCATTAACACATCTCGTTTCTGTGTTAAAGGTGGTCCTCCAGAACCGGGGTGGGGAGACAGTGGTTTATATAATTGTGTAATTCAGTGAACTCATGCTCATTATCATGCATAGGCCAACATATCATTTACACCTCTGTCCTAATCCCAGTTGATGCTAAAGTGTTAATGCATCTTTTTTGAGTCACCAAGACTTGCCATGTTCACAGGCCTTCATCCTGCCATGCACTTCCCATGCCACATTTACCATATTCACCACACAACACCACACACCTCACCCACACACACACCCGTTCAGAGTGTGCTTCTCTACTCACACAGGAGATTATGAAATCATCCTGTTGATGAAAGCTGGCCTGGGTGGTGTGGGCTCTCTCTCTCTCACTATTTCACGAACACTCACACTCGCCCTTGTGCAGTGAGCAGAAGCACAGTCCCTGCTCAGGCTCCAGCTGACTTCCAGCTTCAGAGCGGCCCGAGGAAGAGCATCCAAACACAGGTTTAGTTTTATAGAGGAGCCCATTGCTCAGGAGCTTAACTGAAAGGGGAAAACACACAGGCAGGAGGAGGGATGGCCTTGTGCGACATCTCAGAGGATGACCTCAATGAACTGATGCGCGAGGAAGCAGAGGACGTCTTCTTCGATGGTAGGGACGTCTAGGGTCATGGCATTACGGGTGGGGAGACATTAAACGGTTGGGACAATGGGTGCTCTTATTGGACAGTAAAAGATAAGAAGTGCTATTGACCTCAGTAGTCTAGCAGTCTAGATCACTGTCCAATGTGAACCATGCAATAATTACACTCTTAAAAATAAGGATGCCAGCAATAGTGCTTGAGAGAGATGCTGCAGAAGAGCTTGTTTTGGTGGCCATTCACTGGATAGTTCTTTAAAGAACCATTTTTTGTGAGATGTTTGAGCTTGAAGAAGCTCAATTAAAGGTCAAGAAGTCAACTTAGCCAAGAACAACTTTATATTTAAGAGCTTAAACAATAATTGTCTTGAATGTGGAAGTTCTTTTTCTGCCTGTGAGCATTGCTTTTCATATTTGGTCATCTGCAGAATGCAGACTGTGCTGTGTGGGTGTTTTTCCAACTGTAACAACCAACTGCCTAAAACATGCACTGGTGGATGATGCACAATATTACTGAATATAACAGCAAGCAACATTAAATTAAAGGACATTAAACTATATGTTGTTATGCAGTGCAATGCTCCATACTGCATAATAATATCAGTTGTAAGAATAAAAAACAAAATGTATTCAGCAAATAACTTTTTTTGCCCCCCCCAATGCTTTGTATGACCTATTTATCTAGATGAATAAAATGGTAATCTGTCACTATGTGCATGAGCATGCAGCATGGAAATATGGCCATGAGGCAGATGATGCAGTTTAAATGAGTTTCTATCTGCTCTTCACCACTCAGGATAAAAATCCACACATAATGTGTCTCTACTGGGAGAAACAAAGAGATTGTGTAGGTTGCAGATGCAATTAGAGTGGCAAATAATTTGCTAAATCACCCTCAATTTGGGAATAATACAGCATGAGCATATGAAGTACTGTCTCATCTGAAACATTGAAATGTTCTCATTTTCATTTCGATATTTCCTGTAAGGTCACAAAAAGATGCACTGCCAAAAATGACAGGAAATGTTGCGAAATGGGTCTCTTCTCAACTCACCACACACTGCTGCCTGAAACACAGTGTTTGGCAATGCCGCTGCCTCTGGCTCAGGCTCACGGGTAAAGAAATGAATCAGTGGTATGACATCTCTGTCGATGCTTCGGTAACTCTGCTGTTCGTCAGATATAAGAACCGTCATCATCTGGTGTGACCACTGTTCACTGAAACCCAGTGACCCAACTCTCCATTCAGCCATACAATATGGAAAAGACCAAGAGGGAGGGAGGGAGAAAGAGACAGAGTTATATAGTATATTTAAATTAGTATATTTAATTAGGCTTGTTTAAGGTGGTAGTGACCTCAAGCTCATATTGATGGTGTTGCAGTCAGAAGGTCAGACTGTAAACACCTGTGTGATGTGCGATGGGCTTCATAGGTAGTACAGCAAATGTCTTGTTCGATGTGTGGCAAAGCAATGCCAGTCAATCGAAAGGCCTTTTCTCACTTCTGCACACAAAGCTGGCTATTTAAAGTGGGTGAAGAGACACAAAAATTGGACTATTCATAACTGGAAACCTGCTCAGATTAATCTGGTTTCTGCCTGTATGTAAATGATGCTGGGTGTCATGTTCGTCGCAGACCTCAGGAAGCCTTCAGTGAGGATTGTGTGCACAGTGTCTTTGAAGGAGGCTCTGAGATGTTGTGGGGTGTTTACACTCAATGAATTTGAAACAAAATACCTGCACTGAGCTGCTGGACAACCAAGTTTAGGATTTTTAGGTTTTCGCTCATCATCTTACAGCAGAACATTACATTCTTATCCCTGTATTCCAGGATGTTCACAAGGCTGCAAAGGTCACTGATTTGCATGATGAACATTCAGAGCATTTACATGTCTGGGCTGGCCTGCCAAATCCCCAAATTTGAATCCTCTTGAACATCTGTGGGACTACTTGGAACAATGAGTAAAGGGCCAGGGAAGGCATCCACAAAATCTGGCTGAACTCCACAATTATTTGATGCAAGAGTGGCTGAATATTGATGTCACCTATATCCAGAAACTTGTCCAATCCTTACCCAATCGACTCGCAGCTGTAATTTGTGCTTATGGAGGCATTACACGTTATTAGATATGATCATAGTCATAGGTGACTTACATAACCTAATATATATACCATATGACCATGTTTATGCTGTAGACCAGTGACAGTCTGCATGATATTTAAAGACATATCTGCTAGCTTAGAGTTTATCAGCCTGCACAGACATGTAGGTAGACCCAAGACACAGTTAAAATCATATCTATAGCCTCCTTTGGGACTCCCTCCTCTGGGACACTTATTCCCTTCCTGCTCAAACCTGAGGAACAGCCTCAACAGCTTACCTACCAGCCAGTACAACTTAAACTCAGCTCATTCTTTCTATCCCTGCAAACGTTAAGAGTTCAGCCTTCGAACACTTTTTTCATGAACCTAATTTAATCTTGCCAAGGGGGAAAAATAAAAACAGGGAAGCTTTAAGGCAGCTTTATTGTGAGAAAAGGACACAATGGAGGTCTTTGACTTCTTTTTTGTGGGCACTTCATGAGTTATTCAGAGGGTTTTTTGCACGAGGCTGCCTGTGGTTCCTGAGGAAAGAGGGAAGCCTGTTTCTTGGTCCAGATGAGATCCTGCCAGAGGGTTTGAGGGGGAACGACCTGGAGTGTGAGGCTTGATCACCCTGCACGTCTTATCAATTAGAGCAAAAGAGAGAAAGTGGGTCACAGGGGTCACAAGAAGATCCACAGCCCTGAACTGTGGCTTACACTTAGATGCATGTTGTATTACCATATAAACAAGACTAAAAATAATGCATTGAGTTTGCATGAAAAATTCCACATGAATAAATTATACAAAATTATTGCAATGCATGAAAGTACTAGTGCATTTCTAAGCAACTGACTATTGCAAAAAGGTTATTTTGTGTCTGATATTTTGTATATATTTAATAATATATATAATTCTTCTTTTCATTTTAAGCCATTTTTTTGTTTTACTGTTGATCAGTTTGGCTTATATAAAAAAATCTAGCATCTCAAATTATTAGAATATTTCATTTTAAGTAAATTACTATTCAAACAGTATCAACGTTAAAACAAAAATAACTGAAATAGCTCATTTTACATGTAATGAATATAAAATATTTGACAGTTTAACTTTTTGAATTCAATTATGAACACAAATTAACTTTTAACAATATTCTCATTTTTGGAGACGCAGTAGTATATATTGTACCAGTCTTGCCTTGAGGAAGTTGAACTGTAAATCAAAGCACTATATTTTCTACAAGTTGGAGCATGAGTGTTGTTGCTTCATGCATATCCATCACTTGATTTGTCAGGCATTTGTGAACTGTGTTAACCTGTGTTGTAGGAATGAGATATGCCAAAACTATGAAGCCATTTGTCCTCCCACTGTAGTAGTTACTGACGCAAAAATTTATTTTGACATTTTTAGCAGCTTTGGCAGCTTTCTCTCTGCAAACTCCATCACCTGTTCTGCCTCAGGCAATGTAAACACTTATATTCAGTATAGGGAGAAAGATTGTGTTGACTGTATCGCAGCATCACTTGTCAACACTCCCTTTCTGTGCTGATGTGGTCTAGAAGTCAGCCTAACCTGGAATAAGTGGAGGATGCTGACAGATGTTCAGTCTGAAATATTTGATCTGAGGTGCCATCCTGTTCAGGTGATATTGTCATGGTTGCATCTTATATGTTTACCTGTGTCCTCATCGCCTGTCCTTGCATCTTCCCCATGTGTCTTACACAGTAAATCTGCCAGTGTTAAATCAACACTATTAGAGTTAAATTAACACTGAGAGTGTTACTTTTTGACACCCTCAGTGTTAATTTAACTCTAATAGTGTTGATTTAACACTGGCAGATTTACTGTGTAGCTCCTCATAGGTTAAGAGGACGGTGGAATCAGTGGTTTGAGATCAGACAGGTGTCCTTCAAACCAGTTAACTGATCTGATGACAAGAAACAATATTTTATTATCACACAAGAATGTTTAATTGGAAGGTAAACACACTCATTTCATTAACACTGATTATTCTGTCATAATATCTTCTCATTTACTGTAATTATTCAGTAAATATATGGAGGCAGAGAATCCACAGGATCCACTACAGTACACTAAAATGTTATTGTCTTTCCTATAAAGTGCAAAAGTACATCAGCTAAATGTGTGCATACACGTATAAATTTACAGAGTTATATGTAGTTATATGCAGTAAATTGTTGCAGGGATGTACAGCAGGTTAGGATCAAGGAGCAAGAAATTAATGCTTTACTTAAATATTTTAAAGCAGTGTATATCAGAATGCATCAAACTGACTCTATTCCTACGGTGGTCTCCGGTTTCCTCCCACAGTCAAAAAACATGGAGGTCAGGTGAATCGGGTACTCTAAATTGTCTCTGTGTGTGTGTGTGTGTGTGTACCCAGTGATGGATTGGCACCCCGTTCTGAGCTTGGCTAGGATACTCTTTGGCGCCCTGTGCCCTGTGGGGGAAATGCATGGATATGTATGTGTATATTTACACTTTGATGCACTGTTTGGGACAGATTTTGTAGATTTTGAAGGTTTACACAATGAGATAGGCTTGAATAGTTACTTTAAACTAGATAACCGTGCCCCCCTGAACACAAAATGAGTTTGCAATCAAAGAGGCATCAGTAGATCACATGATGATGTTGATGAGCAACTTAGAATAATGGTTTCACATATTTTGCAGGAAAAGTATTCGCCCTCACCCTTATGCTTTGCATATAATATGATGGAGAAGACCTGCGTGCACTATAATGGTGAATATAAAGGTTTCAATTCAATGTAAAAATATTTAACTGCCTCAATTACGGCAGATGTCAGTAAGATATGCTCAGATATTTCACCAAAATAACATTTTCTGGCTTTTTTCAAATACAAACATTCCCCTGAATGCCATTTTTTGAACTGATGAAGACAATGACATTTTGAGTTGTTCTACAAACTCATAATGAAATCAAATATTTGTGATGGCAAAGGTTTGAACCTCTAATAGATGTGATATTTGAATAAATCACAGATGTTACACTGATTCCCCATTCAGCTGTGGTTGTGAGTAACACATTGAAGGTAACCACCAGAGGAGTATGCAAAAAGCAGTGTCACATTTCACAAACCCATTTATTCTGCTGCTCCTTGTGCAGATCTGTCACACTGAGACTGAGGGAACTGTATCCTCTCAGGGGTCTGTGCAGAGCTTTGCTGATTGAGTGTCTGGTTTCACTGCATGACCGCTTGATTGAGTGATCCATGATGGTGGTGGTGTGGATGGAAGATGAGATTTGCTGGTGTTGGCCATAGCGTCAGCAGTACTAGTGATGCTATCTGTAAGCCTTTTGGATCAGCAATGGCTCTGGACTAACATAGGCTCACTTAGTCTCATGATCATACAATGCGCTCAGTCATCACATTATGTGATGCATCCACAGTCCCAAATGAATATATGTGATGCCCTCTCCTCTGGACAATTAAAGCCCTGTGGTCAGTATAACTGGACCCTGGTATTCTCAGCATTCACCACTGTCTGAGATTTAGTGTGTGTAAGGAATGTTACAAAGCAAAAGAGGGCAGATAATCCAGTGCAGCTGCTTTATTCACTATGCCAGCCAGAGTGTGTCAGGACGTTAATGATTTTAGAGTGGGTACCGCTGTTTGCTGGAGAAGTGCTCATAATCTGTATTGACTTAAGCCGAGCATTCGCTCTAAAGTGAGCTCTAATTGCTACTTTTGTTTTTTCCCAGAGTAAACATCTTATGTAACCTGAAGTGTTAGGCTGGTGTCCCGGCACTTTGCTTTCTGTTCTCATTCCCCAGTTTCACCCACAACTTCATAAAGATGAAAGCTGAACTCTTCCCTATTTTTGTTCAGCTATTTTGTGCATATTCAGGTGATAGTGTGTGTGTGTGTGTGTGTGTGTGTGTGTGTGTGTGTGTGTGTGTGTGTGTGTGTGTGTGTGTTTGTGTGTGTGTGTGTTCTTGCATTTGTGTTGTGAAGAGTCATTTTGTAAAGCGCATGCACACATAGACCATGGGTGACTGTGTGTGATGCTGGAGGCAAGTTTGTATTTGAGGGAGTCCGTCACAGCCTGGTCACGCCAACTCAGGACACACTCCTTCAAACAAACAGAACACACTGCAGTGCCTCAGGATAGAGAGAGAGAGAGAGAGAGAGAGAGAGAGATACGCTCACACACACACACAGAAACAGAGACATACACAGATAGATAGATAGAGAGAGTGAGAGAGTGAGACTGAGAGTGAGAAAGTGAGAGTGAGAGTGAAAGTGAGAGTGTGAGAGAGAGAGAGTGAAAGTGAGAGAGTGAGAGTGAAATTGAGAGTGTGAGAGAGAGCGAGCGAGAGAGAGAGAGAGAGACAGAGAGAGAGAGAGAGAGAGAGAAAGAGAGATAGAGAGAGAGAGATAGAGAGATAGATAGAGAGAGA
>BRDA01040865.1:0-22143 GCA_036984385.1 Crenuchus spilurus
AGAATATAGTATTTTGAGTGTTTGTGTGGCCTGAGTTTCTGAGATATTTCCCTCACTTTGCGCTGGAGACGGCAATGCATAAATAAATCTCAAACGATCTAATATAAATAAATAAATACATTTTCTCTGTGTTCTTCGTTTGATTTTAAAATATAATATAGCATTCCGAGTGTCTTTCTGTGAAACTGGCTTCCCTCACTTTGCACAGAAGTTTGTCATGTAACTGGCGTATCAATAGGACGCTCATCGTCTCCCAGCTGGGTGGCGGGCCAAGCAGGGGATTTTCCCCTGACGAGAAATTTCGTTGCATCCGCGCTTCCAGTGCTAGATGCATTTTACCAGGAATACAGCGACGGGAAGCATGAGGGTGACCTCATTTCCCCTACCCATGTTTTCCAGTTGTTTTTAAAAGTTACTGCAATGTTGAAATTATCAACACGGGCCTAGAGCGCCCTCTTGCTGTTTAGTGTGAAAATAACATGTAAAATGATATACCGGTAATAATGTATTGTGGCCTGCTAGGGGGCCTCGCATTACCATAGGCAACTTGCCGTTTTGCATATTTCCAGGGGTCTTTGGGGGTGGTTTTGGAGGGTTAGTGTAACTGTTCTGTGGGTTCATGTAGGGGTAAAAGCTTTAGGTGTTCTGTGTTGTATGAATAAATGTGTGCATGTGTAGTTTAGGATAGTCACCGTTGGTGTGGGGGGTAGATCACATGCATAACTGTGTGAGTGAGTGCGTGAATGTTAGTCTGATTCTCTCTGCTGTGTTGTATTGCTAGAGATTGACCAATAAAAACACACGTCTATAAATGGCTTCTCGAGGAGTTATTCGCGAGCCGTCTGGGTCGCCACAGTATTAATAATTTCACACATAAGTCGCTCCGGAGTATAAGTCGCACCCCCGGCCAAACTATGAAAAAAACCATGACTTATAGTCCGGAAAATACGGTACTTTTTGGTGGTATTAAAGAGACAGCATGAGTGTAGAAGTGAGTTTTTAAAAGAGACCCTGCCATGGATACAAAAAATAATACATTTACCAAGAAAACAAGCCATCCATTTTTTATCAGCGTATTAAATGTGATATGCTTATTTAGAGTAAAAACACTTTAGTACTACGCTATGTTTCATTTATATTTTAGATGTATGTCAGCATGAGTGTTAGTTGGTCACCTTTGTCAGGGTTAGCATGGTTGTCATCTCTAACACAGGCATGGCTGACCGATCCTCTCATATCACAGTTACACTCCAAACAAGGCTCATGAGTATACGGCGACATCTAAGATCAATAAAACAAATACACACTTATTAACTGTTAGACATAGTGACACTTATGAAGAATTGGAGAAAAATTTAGAAGCTATTGATATTAAACATTAATCTTAAAAGCCCGCTGTTGTTCATAATTTAATTAAAAAAGTTAAACTGTTGTATTTTATACTAATTACATGTAAAAAAAATACATTTCAAGCCTTTTTTGTTTTACTGTTGATCAGTATGGCTTATAGCTCATGAAAATCAGAAAATGTAAATTATTAGAATATTTAATTTTGAGTTTGAGTAAATTACTACTGAAACAGTATCAACATTAAAACAAAAAGGCTTGATATGTCACTCAACATGTAATGCATATAAAATAAATGTTATATTAATTACATTTTGAACATAAATTAACTATTTGGCAATCTTCTCATTTTTGGAGATGCACTAGTAAGGCTCAGTAAGTGTCATCTACAGTAGGACACAGTACATTTCCTGCTAATGTATCTTATGATCTAGTCCCGGTGCTAAATCATACTACAACACCTGAGTGTTATATAAATCATGTGTATAAAAGACAGTAAATCTAAGGAGTCTACTTACACAGCTCAGGTTTTATGACAGGACAAAGCATAAACAAAGCATAAAGAACTAATCTGCTACCATAAACTCTTTATTTTTGTTGCTACATTTACAGTATTATGATCACTTTTACACTAGCAATCATGAGTGCACACACAAACCATTCATATGTAATTCAGGAGCAATAAAACAGGAGCTTCATGGGAGGCAGTGGGCTTACTGGGACACACACACACACAAACACACATAAGGAGCTCTGTACCTTGTGTGGTCTATAATAACCATTAGTACAAGTCTCGCAGTTAACCCCCGCAGTGTTCTGTGAGCAATTGATGCACACTCCACCTCCCACAAACTGGCCATGTGTGTTCATGCTCATCTTCAGATCTGCCACGGTCTGGTTATAATAACAGTCCTCTGCCTTGTTGTGACAGTTGCATTCTGATAAATGGAAAAGAAAGATAGAGAAGGAAAGATACAATGTTAATTTAAGAAGTAGAGGAAGCAGTTAATAGGGAAAAGGCCAGTTTATGGGTGTGTAACGCAAGCAAAGCTGCTTGCTTATTCTGACTTATTACTTTTTAAATAAACCATGCTACTGTGCAGCTAATGGCCACATAATATACAACCAAAATTTCCTTGCCTTTCTAAAATAAAGGAGGTTTATGTACTGTGTATACATTTTACACGCAAACTGTATACATACAATTTCAAAATGTCCTATATACTCCCCAGTCTATACAGTATGTATACATAAGGTCATTTTGAATTCACTGTTTGTGATGTTACAAAAACAAATTTATATATATATGATTTCTCAAACTACAGTACTTTAGATTGCCTTTTCATATTAAAAGGTCTAGACTCCTTTTAGAGAATGAGGCACAATACAGGGCAACCAATCAGAACAGATATATATATATATATATATATATATAGTCAGAGAAGCTGGGAAAAATAACATAAGATTTACATACATAAACCCATTCAGACATCATATGTGGACACCATGAAGAAGTAATAAAACATAATAAAGCTGCAGTATATTAGTCTTTTAAAAGATGGTGATTTTATCATTTTTTAAAGAGTGCGCTACGAGTAAGTCTCTGGCTTACTTTCACATGTGTTTCCATCGGAGACTGTCCCAGGTTGCCACAGTTCTTGGTGGTAGCCGGGGCAACACTCATTACAGCTCTCTCCACACGTATTGTGCTCACACACACACTGAAGTTTCTGGAGAAGAGAGAGTGACAGGGGAGGTTAACACACACACACACACGCACACACACACACACACACACACACACACACACACAG
This sequence comes from Crenuchus spilurus, assembly GCA_036984385.1. Taxonomy (NCBI): domain Eukaryota; kingdom Metazoa; phylum Chordata; class Actinopteri; order Characiformes; family Crenuchidae; genus Crenuchus; species Crenuchus spilurus. The sequence goes on from BRDA01040865.1 coordinate 3,162, forward strand.
TGAAGTTTCTAAAAGAAACACTGAAAGGTAGTGCCACACACGCAAAACGCAATTTTGGACCAGGGGCCAAGTCTCTCTCTCTCTCTGTCTCTCTCTCTCTCTCTGTCTCTCTCTCTCTCACACACACACACACACACAAACAAACAAGGCCCTGGTGCCACAAAAGGGAGGATAAAGACAACAGAAGCCAAAAGGAAGTGCCCTCCATTTACACAGTCTGTCAATCAGCAGAACACTGTAAGACACCCTCCAACCAACTCTCTCTCTCACACACACACACACACACACACACACACACACACACACACACACACACACACACACACACACACACACACACACACACACAGCCCTTTCCCAGATTTTAATTCAACCAACACTCAATTAACCCAGTGTGTGTGTGTGTGTTCTTAAGAACAGCTGAAGAGGCCAGGGTTTACCACTTTTTTTCTCAGCCTCTTGTTGATGTGATTTTCACTATCAATGAGCTACAAAGTAGAGGCAACAAGGTTTGCTTAACACAGTCTGAAATGGATCATTTCCTCTAAACTGCAGGGGTCCAACTGTTTTATTGAAAGAACCTGCTGTTTTGAAAAAAAAAAAAAACTATTCCTACTGAAAAGATTACACACAGTTCAGCTTCATTACAACATTACTGTATATAACACAGCTACACATTTGAGCTGAACAAACTCTCAAAAGTACATTAACATGTATAATTAAATAAAATAAATAAAATGTGATTATTTAAAGCGATGTTTGCCATGGGCACCAGCAGCTGACTTTGACAGTACTGGAATTTCACACCCTCAATGTAATATCATTTAAATGACAAGCTGTGCTCAAATCACTCAGCTGAGGAGTGTGTTCTGTTACCTTGGTAACTGGGTCCCAGGGGCAGCTCTGGGCGTGGCCATAGCAGATGCACATACCGCCCACTGAGATGTCCTTGATTGAATAGTAATACTAAGAACAAAAGGGAGAATAGAGAGGGAGAGTCTCATTAGAGAGGACAATTAATGCTGATTAGTTAGGCTTGATAAATAACTAAAATTCTGAAATGTATAACATAAAATTATTTTCTAAAACACATAAACACACGTTCATGTTTTAAGAGGATTGCTATACTAGGTTTGATTTCTGGTTCAAAAAAGTATCATAGGAATGTTTATCCTATTGAGATTTTAACACAATACTATACATAGTCATTATTATACAATAAAAAATAATGATTTAAATTTTAATATAAAAAGCTGATAGTACTGAAAAGTTAAACTTGTGTATGAAGTGTTTTTTCTCCGTCACTGAAATTGAAGAGTGAATCATACTCGGCGGGTGACGATGGGATCCACATCTTTAGGGTCTCTGTTGCTAAGTGTCATGAGGTCAGCGTTGAGTGTGCGAATGCGCTGTAGGCGTAGGCGGATGAAGCGGGCAGAAGTGAACTCCAGCAGCTCGGGGGTCAAGTCATCAGCACCTGGCCGGCCATTTATCAGAGACGTGTGGATCTGAGTAGAGGGAGAATTAATACTGTAACACACCAGCTATGATCTCAGGCCTGCTTTGGCCTGAAGGTGCCAGCCAGTTTTATTGCTTTTGGGAAGGTCACCATGTGTCTCAATACCTAGTGAGCTGTCTACATTTGACAGCATCAAAATGACATTTTTATATTTATTATTTTTTTCAGTCTGTTTAGTCAGACTATTTTTTAAACTAGTTACTAGCAAAAAGAGTACCATTGAGAACCCTGCTGATATTCTGACATTGTATAGAGTGTCTTATTAAGCTTTTTGAACACCTATTTGCCATTTTGTTTAAAATTAAGATATTTATTGTCTATAGCAATATATGTATTATGATACAAGGGTTACAATTAAATATATATCTCTACTTTAAGTAAGGCAATATATTATAATTTTTAAATGTAATTTTATTAAATCTGTCAGCGGTGCACCCTTATTGACCCTTTCTTTATTTTCTAACACCGCCAGTTAAAACATTGCCTACCCACACAGCATTTTGCCAGTGAGTTACTGTGCTATGGTTTCAATGTTTAAATGTTCAAATTAAATCAACTTAACATTTTAACTAAACTTATTTAAGTGGCCTTTTCAAATTTCCACAAATTCATTGCCCTCAAGCTATAACTCAAAGCATACTTTTAAGCTGACCTGGCTGTTCTTTTGTTACAGCATTTACTTTAAACTCAGTGTAACAGTGAGTAAGTGTTCTCCATACTGAAAATAATTTATATTAACACTCTCAGATTATATTCTAACATCCAGTTCTTAAAACACATACAACTCCTATAAAAGCTTGATATGTGAGTCATTGGAGCAGTCCTTGTTTCAATGGCTCAGTGGGCCTAGAACTGGACTGGGCATACTGAGAAAGTATTGTTTATTGTTCTATAGCCGAGTCAGATTCCTTAGACTGGACTACTGCCAGACTAGCACTCACTGCATGGATCCCCCCCTTAACTGCCCCCTACAGAACTTTCCCATTCACAAAATCACATATTCCACAATTAGAACAGTCTGAGCTAACTGGCTTTTCAAACTGTCATAATCAGAATCAGAAATACTTTATTGATCCCAAAGGGAAATTACAAAAGTAATGATATATAATAAAAATCTTAAAAGTAAAACTTAATTTTGTTTATCATTTGTATATCAAAACAAAAAAAAATTGAAAAATGTTGTTCAGCTGTAATTCTTGAAATCCTGTTGACAGTTTGATTATCTCTCTGTTCAAACATCAATCATTTGATTGTAACTCATCAACTGATTATCAAGTCTTTACTAGAGAAAAAAAAACACAAGCCTGAGCTTGACTAAAGCTCTTTGGGCTATAGCTTGTTAACCAGTCTAAAGCGAAGAGGTTTACCTAAAGGAAGCATTTTATGAGCATCTCACCTCTCCATGCTCCAGAGGAACCAAACGGGAATAGTAAGAAGTGCAGATGACCTCATCATCTCTCTTATAGGTGGGAGGGCCAAGGCGGGGCGTGACGTTGTAGCGGGTCAGGCACTCTGTGTCACTCATGGCATAGTACTGCCAAGGATGGAAACGAATCCCATCCACAGAACGTTCCAGAATCCAGTTTCCTGGACGAGGTGAGTTAGCTGCCTTGATGATGACATAAGCCACCTGGAAGATCTGTTAAAATCAGAGTAACAGCACACTTCAGTCATCAGTCATTCAATTATAGAAAATGCTCACATTATTCAAATGTACAGTTGTTAAAGGCAAATTATTTTTGCCTCCTTTATTCTCACAGTGTAGACTGCTTTCCTTTGTGAATGTGTTCGCTGACAGTATTGCATTTCAGTGCACTGCTACTGTCATGGAGAGCTTTCTTCTTTTGCAATGTGGTTCTCTTTCTATCTTTCTATCTGTCATTTTCCAGGCACATATCTTTCTTCTGACTTGCACCTCAGAGTCCCTTTAGTTCATTCTGCTGATCTTGCAAAGAGAAATTGTCTCTGTCTTCCTCTCTCATCTGTCTCTCTCATTCTCACTTTGTGTCTCTCCAACCTTTCACACAAAACAGGTTCAGACAGGCTCTCTGAACAAAACCACACTTTCATTGACACCCCCTTCCCCAAAACCCTGCTGGGAAAGCAAGGCTTAGTCTAGTGTCTGCTTCTCATTTCACACCAGTATCCAAAAATCTACTTCAGATGTAAATGTTCACATTTCACAATGATTTTTGCAAATGTTATGCAATTAATTACAATAAATGACTTTACAACTGCTGCTTTAAATCAATTACATTTTCATTCAAGTGCACTCTGTTTAAACAGGTTTGAGTCTGCATTTCTGATTATTTCCCATCTTTTCAATGTCAAGAAATAATACAAAATATTAAAAATGTTACATTTAAAAAAACAGACACTATGGATGAAAAAACACAAATCACACAAAAAAACACAATAATAAATCTGTTCTTCTGTTTGCAAGTTCATATTTCTAATAGAAGTCAATGAGAAATAACACTGAATTACATCATCTTTTCTTATTACTGGTGATATCTAAGTTCTAAGAGCTAAAAATTCACAACACACTGAAGACTACAAACAACCAGCAAGGATTACACACTTTAATTGGCATGGGGTTTTCCCCTCCCCAAAGTCGGGGGAATCCAAGCCCCTATGCTGACCTCAAGAATGCACCAATGGGGGCTAGAGCAGTGCTTGCCAGATACTTTGGACTAATTGTTTTAGGATGAAAACAGAGGCTTCAAAGTTCACAGTGGGTTTTCAACACCCGGTCTACATCACGATTGTGTTTCATCTTCTCCTCCATTTGCCCTTTGCTTTGACACCCTGGTGGTCTTGAAGCCCCATGTTTGCTGGCAGCTTAGCAATGTCAAGGTGATGAGACAAACAAACATCTTCAGCCAAGCCATTTCTGCATTGCTGTCTCTTCAGGCAGAAAGGGGATGGAACAGAAAATTCTCAAGGACTTCCTTCAGATAAATGTGTAAGAAAGTGGGAGTCTTAAATACACACTTATCTTCACATTTGATCTGAAGCCACAAGGTTTCCAGACCCCTGTTGTGACAAGATGTGGGAGGCCTCTCTCAAAGCAGAAATCAAAGGATTGTAGCTTTCTATTAGAGGGTGCTGTTACACTTTATCTCCCAAACCTGCCAACTCTGACTTTGATATGCATATGGTAATCATATGTTGGTTTATTGGTATATCAGAGAGTGGTTGCTATGGAAAATAACAGGTCAAGTCAGAAGTTACAGTCTTCTACATTGAGACAAAAAATAAAGTTATAAATGGCTAAAATAAATAAAGCAAAAGAGTTTAGCTAAATTTTAAGAAAATGACATCAAATATATGAATGTGAAACTTACATTAAAACTGAACATTCTGAAATAACTAATGGAACATTTTGCTGTGAAATATCAAGCAGCACTTGGACGATTTGTTCTTTATATTTTGGCAGGTTTTTGTTGCAATTTTATGATACAACTAACATAAGACAGATATTTAAACACTCATTTCATTCACTTTGGTAAATAGTCAGTTGCCTCTACCTTTTTACATTGCTTCTACTTTATATTCCACTAAATAATAACATTTAAATAAGTAACTGATTTGTAAATTCTGAACTGAATTGTTAATGTTCCACAACAAACAAAAATAATGTTTGTACTGTGCCTTGATAGTACTGTAAATGTGCTTCAATGAGTGTTCATTTGGTGCACAGAATGCAAAGCTTAATAAAAATTTGCAATTGGCCAATTTGGCTATAAGGACATCGAAATGAGGAATAGAAATCTGAATTGCTCTGAAAAAAATGCCATATCTGCATATATTGTGTAGACATTTTGTTAGAAATGGTCCAAAAGAAATGCTGTAAAATTAAAATACATGCAATTCCAAAAAAGAATAAAATCTTGCTACATTACATTACAGTAATTTGTTATCAGTCATTTTGTAAATGACCTTAATGATATTTACAGCTAAAAACAAGCACGTCATACTAATATTAAGTCAGTTTGTGAATAAAGCTTTTCTTTCTCCAATTGTATATTTTACAATGTCATCATGGCAAACCTCCTCTGATAAAATGCCACCTAACCTTGACCAATAAAATATTTTGTCTAGAGCAGCAGGATACATTCAAGGGTGTTTGGTTCTTTTCCAAGAAAAACAGATGAAACTTTCATCATTGAGCAAAAGAAATATGATACATTTTAGCACCACAACTCGCATTCTCATCAAAGCTATAAACACTGCATACTGTATTCACACATTCAGAAAAACCCAAAGCAAACAGTTCGCTATTAGCGAAAGGTGTGACAAATTAGCTAGCTCATCTGCTGATGCTTGCCATCGAATCCCCAAGCAGGGAGCCAAGCACTTGATCCAATTAACAGCAGCAGTCCAAACAAACAGAAAAGGAAGCCATTTGGGGTTCTGTCATCCTGTTAGACCCCCATGTGTCACTAGCCCACTGTAAACACACACTGTCTGCTGTCCAAACACCTACAGAGAGATCAAGCCAGCTGTGTTGTCCCTCACAGATACACACTAACAACCTGTTCCCACAAGTTCTGAAACCAGGCTGGTCAATATGGCACCATAAACGCAGCACATTAACATGACTCACAGGTGACAAGTACCCTGTCAGATTCTGGCCTGAGTTTCATCACATGAGAGACATAGAGACCCTAACTAAGAGTGGAAATAAAGACATGTTTTAGAAATGCTAACAAAATGCTTGGTTCAACATTAATATAATTCTTGTTCTAAAACAGAATTGTGCAGGAAATGCCTAGTGCAATATGCACTGGAAAGAGCCCTGAATTTACATTTAATTTGAATGTGCATCGTTTGTCAAAAATCTACTAGTGCATCTCCAAAATTAGAATAGTGAAAAAGTTAATTTGTGTTCATAATTTAATTAAAAATCTGATGCAGCACATCACATTAGCGACACACATCTATAGGTATAGACTACAATAGTAAGTGATATTGTAATATCTTAAATAAATAAGCTTAATAGCTTAAATAAAATTTCAGGTGTCCGATTTATGCCCATGAGTGTACATCTGCATCAAGCAAATTTAACTGTAACTTGGTTAAAGTAGATAGATAGATAGTGAACTTTATTGTCATTCAGACTTTACAACATGAGTGCATAGCTGAACGAGATTGCGTTTCTCCAAACTCCAATGTGCAGATAAACAACATGGCAAAAACACAAGACATACAACCAACATGACATATAAATAACAGACATGACAGTGCAAATGAGAATATAGAATACTGTATGTGACAAATAGTGAGCTGTATTATAAATAATAGGTCTATTACAAAACAATTGCACTTACAGGGAAAATATATGTATATTGCACACTATAAAAAATGTAAACATAACATTAATAAATAAAAATTTGTAAAGTGTTGAGTGCTTATTGATTTAGGGGATTGATGAAGTATGGCCAAAAACAAGAGTCTTCTATTTATGTTTGCACACTTTACCCTGCAAGTGTTTAGAAAATAATTGAACTGTAATTTTTCAAGCAAGTCCAAATTTAACTTATTCAGCATCAGGTTACTCACTGGAATTCCCTAAACTAATGATTAACAATTCACTCACTCCAGGTGCTACTATATTTGGTTTCTCGTGCAGCTTCTGCTAATCCTCTATGCATGCCCCCAGGCCTCAGGGTCTTGGTCTGGCCTCTCTGACTCTGGCTTGCTTTGTCCTGGCCTGTATTGTGTCCACCACCCCTTTGCACACCCTTCCCCCGCCACTCTCCAACTCAGACAAAAGCCTGACTCATCTTTACCCCAGATTAGCAAAATGCCTGTGGGTAAATGCATCTCTTTTTATGTGGTTGGACTGAGCCTTAAATTCCAGCTCTGGAATTGTGATTCTGGACCTAACTTAGCTTAGCTCTAATGCTGCTGAACGTGAATATAGATGAGGTACTGCTTATAAGAGATAAAATTTGCTTTAGGCTAAGCACTGCAGCAATAATGTGCATGAGCAAGGACATATGTGAAAAAAACAACTAATCATATCTGTCACTATTATCTCACCGAATAACCATTTCGAAATTTATCATCAGTAACAAGGATTTTTCATTTTAGATCTATGCTACTTATACTCAGCACAATGCTGTTATACTAGCTATTTGTTCAGAATAAGAAGCAGACCTGAACCAAATGCAGAAATGCATGTTCTCACATACACACATACCATAACAGATCATTTCTTGCACACATGAAAGTTCACTGGAATAAGTGAGCTGCTTAAGCACATAAGGCATGGCTTTACATAGGCCTTTGTGCCTAGCACTGGCCGGAATGTATTTGGTCATAACAAGCTTTAGTGACAGAATATAAATGAAACAGTGATCTTACCAAGAAAACTACCTATAAAGTATAACTTCTTAAAATGCAAGTGACCTTCACATTAGACATACATTTTTTGTATTTCAATTGTACAAAAGAAATGATGACTGCAAAAGCACTGCAGTGGAGTTACACATTTCATTTTTCCTACTCATAAACTGGAATGTTTTACTCTACTCTCAGCCTTAAATGGTATTCTGTGGTCACTGATGCACATAAAGTTGCTATATGCTGCTGCAAAAGACATTTCAATCACAGAGATAGTGGTGTAAGAAAATATCAATACATCTGAGTTAATATGATATAGTAATATGATATTTTGTCTTTAGAGCTTCAAGCTCAGTTTAATCTTCCTTTAAGAAGCTCTAAAGACTAGCATCAAGACTTTTTCTGTCCTGGCACCCAGATGGTGGAGTGAACTCCCACTGGCTGTTTGAACAGCAGTCTCTTGCTATCTTCAAACAGCGATTAAAGACCTTCTCTTTGAAATGCATGTACATGTACTCTAATCATGCACTTATGGTACATTAGCAGTTGATTTTTTTGGTACTATATCTTCTATTTAAGTTTGGAATCATTCTTTATATTGCATATTCTATCTAGGTATTAGCATAGGCTATTGAATCTGGTGGTACACCAGTTTAAGGAAACTTAAGGTAATTTATTTGAATTGACAAAGACTACTTTTTCGAAATTGACTACAAAGTAATACATAAATTGCTCATAAGAGAGCCTACTAAATGTTATAAATATGAATGACAGCATGGTGGTTTGGTGGTTAGCACATGTGCCTCTCAGTACTGAGTTCTTGGGTTCAGGTTCACATATGGGTGGAGTTTCCATGTTCTCCCTGTGTTTGCGTGGGTTTCCATCAGAGTCTACGGTTTCCTCCCACAGTCCCAAAATATGGAGGTCAGGTGAATTGGATACTCTAAATTGTCTATGTGTGTGTACACAGTGATCGATTGGCGCCCTGTCCTTGTCTTAGATAAGATAGCAAAATGCCCTGCCCTGCGCTTGATGAGGGAGTAGTGCACTCAGCGCAACCCTAAGCAGAAAATAATGGATGAACGACATCTTATTGATTCTCAAAAATGCTTACAGAATTGTAATATACCACAATATACTGAAACATCAATCCCAGTATTATACTTATCCTATCACCAGCTTTAATACATACAGTCATAAAGACCATAAAGAATAAACAACTGCTCCAATTAAATCAGTCTATGCAGTACACTCCAATGAACCACAGAAGCATTCACTACAAACAAACATGTTCCACTAATGAATATAATGATGTCATTTAGCTAACGCTTGTACCCAACATAATTATAAAGGTCCTGGAGTTAAGGACCATGCTCAGTTAACAATGGCATTGGCATGATGGTAACTGCTAAACTCAAACCCAGGAGATCTTGGTTTAGTGTTATGCTCTCTGACCACTGGGACATCATTAGGCTTCAGCTGTTGCAGCTTCCAGCCTACAACACTGCCTGGAGAGACAGAGCAACATCTATGGAATTAACCTTCCCATTTTGGGAAAGAGAATATGCTTTCACTATGAATCATTATCTGGGGTTGTGGAAGAACACACAAAAAAGCAGACTCTCCTTAATGATACAGCGTGTTTTGAACCACTTAACCACTTAAATCATTTTGGCTTTGATCAAAAACTGCTGAACTATGTTCTACCTCTGCTCAGTGACAGACATTACAGAGAATCATCACAATGTATTTCTCACACAATTACTAATAACAATCAAAATATCTCTCAAAAAATTGCAAAATATGTGAAATAATTTTTAATAATTGCAGTTATTAACAATGTGGTTTGTCTGCCAGAGAAAAAAAAACTGGAATGCTTGAGAATGTGAAATTAATTTTCACTACAGCAGCTGCATATAGCAGGTCTCACTGAGGGCACTTAGCAGCATATTCTGAGATGATACTAGCCTTGGCAAGTCCTAGACCTCCTTGGCTTTGAATCAAACACAGGCTATGAACACTCATCAGATAAAATATAAAAATTTCAAAGGATGTGAGTCACCTGGTGGTGTCTAGTCCATTCTTTAACCTAAACATCTATGTCCTCTAGCTCAGCTCACAGCCTGCTGTATAGCTGCCTCATGAATCCTGTAATCATGACTGAGATATTTAAGATAAAACTCTAAGCTGCAAATGAGCATATGCAGACAGCATTAAGAGGTAAAGTAACAGATCCGGTGAATGGCTGTAAATCTACAAGGCAACAGCAGCAGGTGTGCTCATGGCCGTAAGGTAAGCTAACAGGCCTGGTGCAGCTGCTAAAAGTCACTCGTTTATGACGAGGAGGAAATGGACCTTGGTGTATTTCCTGCCCCGGGGTCTGATTTCGAAATAGCTTCTAGGTTAGAGGATGATATGGCATTAAAGGTGAAATTGACAGCATATACTATGAGAATCAGACAGACTGACTAATTATTATGAGCATTCTGGTGAGATTTACAACTCTGCGTAACAAAGTGCTGATGCAGACCCTTTACCACAATGAATATAGAAAAAGCATCTAAAGGCATGAAGAACAAGTGAAACTGGGTGGAATATCAGCCACACATGATAAAACTGAGTACATCAGATTCAGATAAATTCAAGAACTGCTATCTTGCTTGCCAAAGTGCATTATTCATAGATCTTTTTTTCAGCGGCTGGCCTTAACATTGTTCCAAAATTACTTAATATAAAATTTACCTTACCTTTAAAAACATTAACATTTTTTGCCATCTCCCGAAAAGTTTTCTTTTTTTTGACAGCAATGTAGGAGGGAGTGTGGGAAACAATTTTCTACATTTCACCATAATTAAGTGATTAAGATGTATGCAAAAATAGTCAGAGTGTTATGTGAAATGCTCAATTTTAGAGAACATTGCTGAGTCAGAATTGTTCACAGCAGTGTTGATTATGATCAAACATCTGAAGCATTTATTGCCTCTAAAAGCTACCACAGACAGTTATTACATGAAACAGTTAATATGTTGTTGAGACATAGTTTTACAACTGTGAAAAAAAGTCATTTTGAGAGGTTTGTAGTGTGTGGTAAGGTACCCAAATACACATCACATTTTTTACCATTATGAGCATTACATATATAAAGTCTACAGAAGTTTAGAGTTGTACTAGATAACAAACAAAATGGCTATACCTACAATGTACAGATCATAACCTCTGGTCAGTAAGTTTCTCTACAATTCAACATTTCACAGCATAACATTATGTTTGTTACTTTGTTTGTATCCTAGTGATTAAGGTATGCAGAAATCTTTTTTAAAAAGTCAAGATTTAACCTGTCTTAGATCCAGCGTGATGGTGACCCAATGGAACTGACGACCATTCTTGATGCTAGGACTCTGCCACCACTGATTTGTGCCATCAATAGCATAGGTGATGGGATGTTGCTCTGTTCAGAAATAAATTTGCTTTAACAAAAATGTGATAAAAAGTACTCCTGACAGGTGCAATTATGCCTTGGAAATTCAGTCATAAGTGGTCTCAAAGTAGTGCAATCCATCAATTCACAAAAAAGCGTAAGTGTCAAAAATATTCTACTGCTTAACTACGATGATCTTGACACATCATAAATCAGAAAAGGAATTAGGCTGTGAAGAGACTTCAGTTCAAGAGGCTGTCACAGTAAGGTAAGTCATATGTCTAAAAATGCAGCTGACTGAGATGAAAATTAAATGATCTTAGATCAGAGACTCTCTGCGACTATACCTTTGGGGTTAGCACTATTAGCATCACATGTCCGGCACTGAGGATTACGGATGCGTCTTCCAGGGACATGCTCCACTAGCTTGCAGTACATCTCTGGTTGAGGATTTCCACATGTGGCATTGGTGGAGATTTCAGAATTGCTGGCCAGGTTCAGAATGGCAGGAAAGAGACCTAGAGCATTAGAGAACAAGACAAAGGAATCTGAGCTTACAAGACAAACTTCTATATGGGACAGGTAGATCTGTATGTTGAAAATGTGTCATTGACATTATGCACACACAAAGCTTATTTAGAATGGTGCCCTAGAACAGAGATTTGAAGTGCTTGTGTCCAGCATACAGCTGAGTGATTTTCCTGCACAGACACAAACAAAACCTGTCAATTAACAGATGAATTGTACCAGGTGTATGAAAATCTCAGAACTGTCTATTAGGCTGGCCTCCCAGAGCAAGATCTGAACATTCCTTTCATTAGTCCAGTTGGGATTGGAATAGCTTAGGGGATGCTTGTTTTTTAAACATTTTATGCCTAGTTCACACTACGCAATTTTAGCCCAGTTTTCCAGTCACTGACCAGTTATTTCTAGATCGCTCTGCTCAGAGGCAAGTCAGGGATTACTCGGGGCTCGCTCAGTCATGTAGTGTGAACTGCTGGAAGACGATCGCCGACCAGTCACTGACTGATCACCGACCAGTCGCCAACTGTGTCAACAGCAGTAACTACTTACAACCAATGTGACCACGCAGAGAGAGAATCATGTGTTCATTGGCAATCTTTTTTTTACTGTTATTGTGACTGCACTGGAGAAATACTGCGACTGATTATATCTACAATCAATGCAATGGACAGATTACATTAAGATTCATCTTTTTGCCAATGTGATTGCACACAACAGAATTTGACCTCTGCATTTAACCTATTCGTGCAGTAAAACACACACTAGGTTGTGAGAATTTGTGCACAAAGTGGCGCCTGGTGAGCAGTTGGGGGTTAGGTGCCTTGCTCAAGGGCACTTCAGTCATGAGCTGTCTGGGGATCGAACCAGCAACCTTCTGGTCACAAGACCAGATCCCGAGCCACCAGACCACGGCTGCCCCCACTGACATCAGTATGTTTGTAATATTGTTAACAGTTTATTAATATGTGCTCTTACTATGGTGATTATTTGCGAAGGTTTCTTACTTTAACAAGTGAAAAGCTGTGAAAATAACATAGGCAATTCCAATTTGAAGGCAACTGTTGGTGTGCATGTATCTTCTTATTAAATATACACATTTGCTGGGTTCCATTTTGTCCTAATGGCAGCAGCAACAAATATAACTGTTGCCTGCGCACTGTATACCAGCTCATAGCTAGCTCGCAGGCTGTACTAATCTGTTTTAGATATAAAACGTGTTTTTGGAGAGCAGCCAGAATTTCCCAAGATGAAAAATTGTGCAGTTTGTGACTCCATGTTGCTGACCAGTCATGTTGAGTGAAAGCCACAACATTTGAAAGACTCATGATAACCAGTCATGTAGTGTGAATGGCACAATAACTGACAACTCAAAAAAGTTGTGTAGTGCAATCCTGGTACTGCACATCTCCTGTTTAAAACTTTAAAACATGTTTAAAATTTAGCAAGCTAGTATTATTCTTGTGAAATAAGCCAGTATTTTGTCTTTCTTATGGATTTAATTTTTTCCATGATGCTCTCCCAGGTAGCATGTGGAGTGGAAGATCTTCCGTCCAGATAAAAGCAGAATTTTAAGTAGTTATAAAGTTTGTGATTTGTGAAAGTTAGCAGCAGCCAAAAATCTTTGTTTAAAAATGCAAACAACATTGACCTGGAAAATCACAGGTTTGCTTATGGACGGGACTAAAATTACCAGACAAGCTCTGAGTTACATAAAAAATAGTCAGTAATTCAGCCTGTAATTTTCTCAGATGCCAAGGGGAAAAAAACTCATCAAAAATCATTATGCATTTGGAAAAAAAACTAATCAAAAGACATCATGCATCTGGAAAAAACTCATTAAAAAGACTTCATGCATCTGGGCGTAAATAAAATCACAGAGAACCTCCTGTAAAAGTTTAAATTACCCCAGTAATTTCTACACAAGAACTTCTGAATTTATTCATTATAAAAATATTGGGAAAGGGAATCAAAACTGTCACTCCAAGGATCCTTTCTGACATTTATTTTTAACAATGTAGAGAAATGTCTATAACATTCTTATACATAACTCTTAACACTGACAAAATTAAGATAATGAGCAATGTCTTCAAGAGAAAAGAGCCAAAGCTTTATCAACACTTTAAACCAATGCAAGTCATTAGTGTAAAATCTACCAATTCAGAGATTCTAATTGGAAACAGCCTTCTCTCAGCAATGAGTTAGCACACATCCAATACTTTCCAATTTTCTCCTCTGCCCATCCTCCCTCTCTCCACAGGGTCTGTCTTTGAAGAGTGACCCCCGGCATCCACCCACGCATTTGCACACAGTCACTGATGGCCCAAATTACTATGTTTTGGGCAATTGACAATGGTAGACATCTATTCATGTCAGTGGGTCTGTTTGGTGTCTGGAGATAAGCACCATCCCTTTATATTCCTGACCACACATTACTGCAAGCAAAGACTACAGACTTAAATAAGAGGGGACTCATATACTGACACTGCTTCCGCCCATCAAGTCATGTGCATTTAAAGTGGGATTTTAGTGCATGTTGGCCAGATTGTTAAAAACATAAGGGAACTTTTTAACCCATCTGCTGAAGTAGTTGATACATATATAGATCACCAGCTAATACAGGGGTGAGCCAAATAACAAATATCACACAATGTTTGTATGCACAAAAAATACACAGTGTTTGTATCATGAATGTTGTCACAATACAATTAAGGCCAAGTAAAAAAAAAAAAAATTGGTGATCATCCTTTTTCACCAAAATTTTGGGTCGGGGGGGAGGTGTTTTTTTTTTTTTTTTTTTTTGATTGATGGTAGAAAAGTATTGTGGCGGCTCTTGGGGGTGTTGGCCAATCAGATGGCTGCGTGTCGTACGGTATTTGCATAAAGTTGTCTTGTGTGTTTATGGGGTCTATTTTGTAATTATTTGGGGTCTTTAAGAGGGGATTTTTGTATGTGTTATGATTGTTAGTTGTAGTCTAGTCTCTATGAGTTATTTTTAGTGTTTTAGTTAAGTTACCGTTAATGTGTGTCTTAGTCCATTTAGTTAATCTGGTCGTACTTTCATGTTGTAAAGCAGTGAGCATTTGCTACTGCACTTTCTTTTTTTTTAGAGAGCAGTAAAAGAGCATTTAGTAAGTAAATGTCTCATCCTTTTTCTTTATTCTCTTCTCCAACGCTACAGTATGTAGCGAATATTAAAAAGATGTTGAAAACTTAAATAAACCATGTTAAACATAGATCATGTTCTTCTTGAGTGATTTACATATTCAGGGCAAAGCCACGAAAATACTCATTAGCAAAACACGGCGCCAGTTTCACAGAAAGACACACACACACACACACACTTGATACTTTTATTTCAAAACTAAACAAGTAATTGTTTATTTCGGTCTCTGGTAAAGTTATTCTGTCTTATTTATACAACCGAGCCTCCGTCTGCGCACACGCTGCGATAATAATTATTATAATATATTACAGTTTAATTTCAGTGTCTACTAAAGCAAAAATTATCCATTGTATTTTATTTCATTAAATAACAGGGAAATGAAACGAATTTTATTGGCCGACTGCAGTGTTTTTACGATGCTGGCCACTACAAAAGCCATCACAAAAACGACCGGCCATTTGTATTAACAGTGAAGTGTACTGCACATGTGCAGAATTGATTTGGGATCACGTCATTGGAAGCATGTGAAATTTGAATGATTCTAGGCCAGACAAAGGTCGGGTGCTTTTTAGAGGGTCGGGCGGGGATGATCACCAATTCTTTTTTTTTTACTTGGCCCAATATTAATAATATTAGTAATATCACAATGGTCAATATCTAGTTTATTCAAAAATAATAACTACAACTGCACCAATATGAATTTTTTTTATCCGAAAACTGATTGTGACCACTACTAATATTATGACATTAATTTAAACATACAAATTTAATGTAGAGGGGTCTAAAAGAAGGAAAATTCACACAGTAAAAGCTAAAAACAGGACATAACATTTTTGGTTGGAATTATCAGCCTTGATTTATAGTTTATACCATTTATATATTATATTATTATTATATTATATTTAGGGGGCAGCCATGGCCTAGTGGTAAGGATCTGGTCTTGTGACCAGAAGGTCGCTGGTTCGATCCCCAGACAGGACGTGACTGAAGTGACCTTGAGAAAGGCACCTAACCCCCTAACTGCTTCCCGGGCGCCGGTGGATAAGCTGTACACCGCTTCGAGCACAAATTCTCACAGCCTTGTGTGTGTGTGTGTGTTTCACTGCACGAATGGGTTAAATGCGAAGGTCAAATTCCGTTGTATGAAAAATCACATTGCATCATGCACCCCCATTTGTTGTCTTTAATGCCAAATGATTACTTGGTAGAACTCCAATTTTTTTTTTTTTTACAACAGATCACCTTTACAATTTACAGTCTTAAATAACATGTAGTATGTTCATTTTTAAATTTAATATTTATAATCCAACTCTTCAAATTTAAGCAAAAATGCGGCAAAATAGTTTCAAATTGGTGTAAAACAGTTTTTAAGTAAATATGGAAAGTACTGAAAATTAGAGTACTGAATTGACAGTTTTGATACTTTGAATGTTTCGTGCAACTCTTAATAATGCATTTGTTTTCTTTTCCTAAGGGTTGGTGATTTGGAAGAGACAGAAAATGTATTTTATGTCCCAGCATATCCACTAGCTGTGTCCTTTAAAAATCTTGATTTCAGGACATCCACAAAATGTTCAGTGTATTATAATATAATTTTTCATTAGATCATACAATTCTGTCCTGCTACCCATCTCTAAATTACTCACTCATAACGAGACAAAAAGGCTCAGGCAATCAGTTCAGTTCAAGTTACAGGGAAGAGCTATTACTCACACTGAACTTTGGTTAGAGAGCAACAAAACACCATTTTCTCAGACACCAAAAAGCTTACTCAGCACAAAGTTAGACTCTTACAGCATCATTTTAGTGTGGAGCAGACTTCAAAAGGCTTGCAGATGAAGAAGCAGATGAATGCAAACACTGTCCTAATGCAGAAGTACAGCTGGTCTAATTTTCATGTCATAGACAAACAACCCTGGGGCTGACTTGGGTATTCTTTCAATCTAGATATTGATCATTATTTTGTTGTGTACTAAATAACAATGGTAATGCAAAAACTTTCTTTTAACATTAAAACAGACAGTATTTCGACAATGCAGAGCCTTTAACTCCTTAATCAGTGATTCAGTTTTATTTTTACTCAACAATTCTGAAAGTGGTTTCAGGTGACCAAGTTTAATTTACAGTACATTTTATACACCACATGGTCCAACAGGACTCCTTTCTCCTTATGACTATCATAAAAAGACTTAAAAGACTTCCACAAACAAAAATGAAAAGAAAAAACCTAAAGCAGAAGCTTAATGTAGGGATAGGTCTTTGGCCCCCTCACCCACCCTCCTCTCTCTGTAGCATACAGAGGCAAGCATTCTTCTGTGAGAAAACTGGGGTCAGGCTTCAGTGTGCAACAATGTTTGGACAACAGCATCCCCATGATTGACTGCTCCGAACCAAAGTGGCTCCCAAAGGTTAACTCATCACATTGGCCCAGGATTAAAGTAGGTAATTCTGTTGAGCTTTTAGTTATCTTTGGAATGTCACTTGTTTGAGAACATAAAAGTGCTTTTCAGCAGCTCAATACATGATAAGATCTGTAATCGTAAGCTAAAACTGCAAACTAAATAAATTAGTGAAAAGCTAAAGAGAACATTGTACAGGTAACAACTGCAAAAGCTGTCCCTGTATAACTTTAACAACCCATAATACAATTGTTTCATTTAATTATCTACATTCATATATGCACTATAATGAGCTTAGAGCATTTTCATTTTATTCAACATACTGCAGCCTGGGCACATTAAGATAAATCAAACCAAGTGTAAACCTAATCATATTTAACAAAGCACCAGTCCTGGGGAGTGTGATTCAATCAGTATGAAAGCTCAGTCCAAGATTGAAAGAGATAAAACTATCAGGCATTGGACCTAAACAAAAGCAGTGCTAAATGATCTTTACTAGACTTTTCCCAAGTGAGGAAAACCTACTACCACAAGCTAGTCGCGAGAAACTGCTTAAAAATTGAGCATTCATAGTCTCTTACTCATCAGCCCCACTGGAAGAAAGTATATCAGCACACAGGCTGAGGATGAATCTGTAACAGATTCAAACTGGTGAGAAAAAGCTACACTACCCTACAGTAGACAAGGCAGAGTAGTTGCAGTTGCCTTTGGTGTCTTTGGGATCAAATATAGAATATATATCCAATAAGCCATTGGGAACACAAGGGCTTTGAGTAGCTCTAGATGAAAGTGGCGTCTATGATAACAGTATTCACTTCAAAGCACTCAACAGTTACCAGGCACTCTCACTGATCAGACCTGATAGCTGGTATTCATTTGGAGCTGCCTTTCTGTCTCTCTCTTGGAAGCTACAATAGCTACAATCCTTTTAGTGCTGTTGACCTCAGTGGTAGCCCATATATGATAACTACATTAGGTGCTGAGAAATCTCGTTAATGCGACAATGCTGATGGACGCAGGCCATGCATGTTAACATACTCTAATTTGATGTTGGGATTTAAAGGGTTGAGCTCTTTGTTAGGAGACAGCAGAGCGCTCTACGCAGTTTGTCATTCAATGGCAACTGAAATGCATGCCAGAACTAAATAGTTACTACGTGAATAAAAACACACATATCTCCCCAAACAATAAAAAGTGCAATGACAAGTCAATTGGTGGAGAAATTGCATGGTTAAACTTAAGTTGTGGAAAAACAGATGTAAAATGACCAGTTAGCAGTTTTTGTCTGCAGTGAGGTCATTTTCAAATGCATCAAAACTGAGAAGACAATGCACTTTTTTAAAAACTAATATTTTGAAATGTATAGATGCTAGATCTGTGACATTAGTGAAAAAAATGTGCATTTGCACTGTGGGTTTGTATTGACTGATAAAAGTTAAAGACAGAGCACATGATTTGTTTTGCAGTTGTTTACATTCCAATAACAATGAGCAAATCAAATACCCTGAAACCATTACAGGCCACAGGACTGTAAAAACACAGTCCAATCATTTCACTCGGACCAAACAAAATGATTGGATGGTCTACATGCCTGTACGCATTCCTAC
>BRDA01040884.1:0-12794 GCA_036984385.1 Crenuchus spilurus
CACACACACACACACACACACACACACACACTGGAAAGAGCCTGATGACAAATAAAAAGCAGCAGTTCTGGACACATAAAAAGAGAGAGCGAAACATGAACAACACATTCATTTATGTATGAACAGGGTTAGGTGTGTGTGTGTGTGTGTGTGTCTGTGTGTGTCAGGCTCACTAATACAGACTCCAGTTCGAGCTTCCTGACAGATCCGGCCTGCTCTTTATCCGCTAGCAGCTGTTGTGGCGCGCTAACCGCTAACACGCCGTTTGATGTGAACACATCTAAAGGGGAAAGGGTTAACACCGCCAGAGCCGCTCACTTTTATCACCAACCCCCCCCCCCCAACACCAGCCCACCCTCACACACACTGCGTCTGCACAGGAACGGCCACAGCACACTCACACATACACAAACAAGCATACACACACATATACATACACTCACATACAGACACACACAAGCCTTCTACTTACCAAATACATACACTTTACATACAACAACAAGCCAAAACATTATGACCAATGTCAATGGTGCATGTGAAGGTCTTGGACATATTACATGTTAACAGAACAGTCGGTTCTAGTGGACCTGTAGGATGTGGGAGAAATGAGCAGCAGTGAAGACCTGAAAAACGTGACGAGGACCAATGACATATTAACCCTTTCGTTCATGCATTATGAAAAACAAAAAAAAGTTTGATAAACGTATCAGGATGATAAACGTATTGATTATTCATGTGTTCATCCATGAAGATGAGCAGTCAAATATAAGTAATGCATATACAGAACAAATGTCCATTAAAAACATGTGGACGCACATAAAACTAATTAAATTACAACCATTCTGTGTATAGAATGTCAACATTTGAAAAACAATAATAAATTGCTCTGTATTGTGCTTTTATTGTATTTACACTGTTTAAGGGAAGAAATTTACAGAAATCATTAAGGTAACTTCAGATTTTGACCATCCATCAGTCGTTTTTGTTTACCGCGTGCTTTGTTGGGACTCGCAATTAGTGTCTACCAGGTTGCACCACTGGGACTTTTAGTAATGTCCTCTAAAGGTTAAATCAATGCATGTAAAAGACAATTATATATACATAGCCATGCAAGATTTTCTACTGATCCAATTATCAAAAACTTTTCATACAATGTAAATCTGCTGAGCTCAGGATTGTGCAGAAATCTAAAAATTCCCCAAAACATGGGCTTTGGCCATATGTGATTGGTTTGGCAATGCATCGATATTTATATTGTCCTCCATGATGGAGATACCTAATGGAAAGCAATGTAAAAGACACTGTAGAATAGAAATATAAGGCACAAACCCCAAAACCCTCATGAAGTGCATGTTTGGAGCCAGAGTGATGTTTAATAATAAAATAAAATAATCTGTCTATTTGTGATGGCAGATGTGTCTAAATTATTACAGGCGGTCTCTGGGGAAGCCGTACTGTAGATTTAAAAAGGAGAAAACAGCTGCCACACACCGACCATCATACTACACACATGTTCCTAGAGAGAGAGAGACAGAGAGAGAAAGAGAGAGAGAGAGAGAGAGAGAGAGAGAGAGAGAGAGAGAGAGAGAGAGAGAGAGAGAGAGAGAGAGAGAGCAGCTGCCACATAAAGCTCATTTGTCTGTGTTGGAAATAAATGGTTGAGAGTTTTACATTACTATTGTCACAATCCACTCAAATATCTCACAGTTTCAAGGTGAAGGAGCTGAAAATGTCTCACAGAGCACTCACATAAACCCTTTAACCCTTAAAAACATCAGCTATGGCCACTGAGAATAACACTACATTATAACAGTCATGTTATACAATTATTCAAATATATAAACCTCCAGAGTCACCAATCACACCAACGTGATCACATGACTAAATCAAGAACTTGAAAACAAAGTCAGGTCGATCATTACAGTCAACTTCTGTCCAACATTGTGTCTCTGAACTCTATGCTGGCGTGAGTTCAATGTTGATAGACCAAGTAAAAACAGAGATATGATCATTTAAACAATATAAAAATGTTATTTACATGAAGCTAGATGCCTGTGAGGAGGCCACACAATGCAGCAGATGGTAACACTGCCCCCAAGTGGACAAAAAAAGAAGCTCATGCTTGCTTTTTGTTGTAAGCAATAGTAAATCGGGTAACACTTTATAACTTTCATTAATAAGCCATTAACTAATGATTAATAACTGTGAACAAATCATTAGTTCATGAGAATATGAACACGAACAAATGTTTATAAATGACAGCTCATGTAGTTACTAATGGATGTATTCATTTTTGCAAAGGTTAACAAATCATTTGTTAATGAAATTCTCACAAACTAATGATTTGTTCACAGTTATTAATCAGTTAATGAAAGTTATTATAAAGTGTTACCGTAAATTGCTTCAAACCTCCTGAGTTGGCACTTATACACTTAAACACATAACTCATAATTCTGCAAGATTTTATCTTAGAAACAAAACAAAACATACCTTGGAAAGGGTCTATTTAAAAAAATAAATTAATAAATAAAATAAATAAATAAATAAATAAATATATATATATATATATACACACACATACATACACACACACAATGTATATAGATTGAATCAAAATATACTTTTAGATATTTGTGAGAGGAGCTTAAATAAGCAGAGACATGCTTTATCTTCCACCCACTCGTGCAATCTGTCATTCATAAGATAATGACATGGTAGTTCCAGACATTCCATTGGTGGATTAGCAGTTGTGGAATGTGTGGAATGTGCAAAGACCTCCATGAAACAAAAGTGCTTTTACCTGAACAAAGACCTCTCACCTTGAGTGTTCACATCAATCTCATGAATATTCAATATAGGGTTAGTGACTGAGTAAAATACAGTATCAACTCACATTTGTTAAGTTTTAGAAATAAAACCACATAGAATTTCTAAAAACTGAAATGAGCAGTATGTAGCCAACAGTCTTGGCTAGAAATGTTTAATGTGTTTTTCACAATATATTAGCAAAGGAAATCTGAAAAAAAGGTATTTTGGAAAGTCTACGTTTAGAGCAGATTTAGTCAAAATATAGATTTATGACACTTTAATACTGTTTTGACACTGTTGTTGCTGAGTTTGTGCTGAACACAAGCCTGTGTAACACTTTGTAAAAATCATTTTAGATGGGTGTAATTTGTAAAAAGTCACGGCATGTCAGACTACATCAGAATGTCTGAAATACCCTCAGACTCCAGAATGTTAACAGCTAGACTTCACATATACTTCACATACACAAACATATTGCAGATCTATTAATATGCACATATACTAATATATGCATATATGACCGTTTACCTTTTTGAAATAAATTATGAACAAAAATGTACTTTTTCACAAAAATCTAATTTTAGCAGAACTCTGTTTTATTGTTTATTTATTTAACCTCTTTTTGCTTTCACCTGCCAATACTGCCCCCAAGTGGACAAAAAGAACCTCACACTTGTTTTTTTGTTGTAGGTAGTAGTATACAGCTTTAACAGCTGGACTTCACAACATGACACTATGCACTACTTTGTCTCTACACATCTAATAATCTATCATTATACAATGCATCTACAATATGAACATATACTAATACATGTACATATGCAAATTGATCACTATTGTATAATATTGCAATTTGTGTGTCCCATATTAACATACAATGTCATTTTACCTGAAATGCATGAAATAACAGATGGGACATATCAGACAGACATATCAGGACACCAGTGACCTGCTGGTTAGACACTCTCACCTTCAAAATCATTACACACCTGCCAGAAACACACGTGTGTAGCACACCTACACATACAGATCACATTAGCCTAACAATAAGCCTAACTTTATCACACTGCACACTCACGCCAATTATCCTATATACATAACACTAGCCAGCCTTTCACCTGAACACTCATACATCTCACACACCTACACACGGCATGATCAAAGCCACCGAACAGCGTCTGAGTTAAAACGGCGGGATCGTTCACGCTAATTTTCCTTTCACGTTAAAGGAGAAATCCACCCATTTCTCAAAATTCCTGCATAATTCACTCTCTGAGATGTAAACAAAGTCTTGCTTGGTGGTGATACCAACCAGACATCATATAATTCTCCCAAATGCTACTTCACAGAAAGTTATGAGTAATACAAGATCACGCCTGGTTGGGAATAAACTCATCACAGATGCCTCGTGACAAGCATAAATAAGCAAGCACACCAGTAGCAGTGTAAAACCATCAACATGGACAAAGGATGTGATGAGACTGATGTCCAAAAGAGGATGATAACAGTGTGAAGCGTGGTGCTCGTACTATCTCAGAAAACTAACTCTGTGGGACGTTCTAGAGCTGCCATAGTGAAGGTATACTGAGAATGGAGTTACATCAAGTGCCTCCCATCAGCAAAATTGCCACTGATGCCAATGACTGTGGTACAGAGCAATTGACACCACAGTGGACCAGTTAACCTCTATAATGAACAGGAAAATATCACATCACCACTGAGCAAACACTCCAAACCAAGGGAGGTTATTACCACTATTAGGTAGGTCATAATATTCTAATATAACTGCGTACTTATAAATACTCTGAGAGCTTGTTTTAGGATCGTTTTTCAGATACTTCCTAAACTTCATTCATTTTGAAGCGGGTGTTGTAGCCTCCTCATCCCAAGATGAGACACTTTAAAACAATGTTTTGTAACAACGTATTTTGAAAAAGGAACATATAACATATAAAAACTGACTTATACTTGTTATAAAACCCATAAAAAATGTCCCGTACACTCCACATATAGAACAAGGAGGATAAAACAAAATAGACATTTACCTCACCTGGGTACAAACAGGTTTTATTCTCCTTTCAGGCTGTTAAAAACTATTGATTTTATTTTTATATTGACAGAATTACTCACATGTCCATTCAGGTGGGCAGCATGTACCTGAGTATTCCAATACAAGTAGCAGATAATACAAATAAACATCCATTACAACAGCACAGCATCATATTGCTCCTTACATTCCGCTCTTTGACTCAAATTTGATTGACCTTTTCTGTAAAATGATGTCAGGAATCCCTGGTCTTGACCATCCATTTTTGTTTATCATGTGTTTTGTTGCTCTTGCAACTGTAGAGGTTGTAACCCTTGTAAAGTCTTAACCTTCTGTATACTTTCGTTGTCCTAACGACCACAAAACATACAGTAAAGCAGCTTCATTAAATTTGAACGTAAAATCTTTTTTACATGAAGAAAAAATTTGACATTCATTACAAACTTTACGAATATCTGAGTTTTCTCTCTTTAACAGTGTTTAATCAGTGGACACCACTCATTTTCATTACAACACACCTGCATAGTGGTTTTCTTTAGCAAAATAGATCTTTATATTATTATTATTATTATTATTATTATTATTATTATTATTATTATTATTATTATTATTATCAAATCTCCACCCAACACAGTCAAAAGCCCACCCAGTACTAACAAAGCCCCACCCAATACATCCACCCAATTTAACCAAAACTCCACTCAATATACAGGTAGTCCCCGGGTTACGTCGTCCCCAAGTTACGATGTTTCGTGGTTACGACACATCTCCCATTTACTGTATAAAGCCTTTTTTCGTGTTTGGTGTGCGTGGTGGAAGAATACACGGTTACACGGCTATTTCATTTCGTTATTAAACGTATTTTATATGTGTTTTTTGATAATTACTGTGTTAGGATAGGATAAGTGCTTACAGTATGTTATTTATGTACAGTATTTACGTATGTTCCGACTTACACAAAATTCGGTTTACGACGCGACCGTAGGAACGGATCAACGTCATAACCCAGGGGCTACCTGTAAACCAAACCCCACCCATACAACCAAAACTCAACATAATACAGACAAAATCAAAACACACATGAAATCAAAACCACACACAATACAACCAAAACATTTGTAAATATGGTCTGTAAGGGGACTTTATAGTTGTCCACTTTAGTGCCCACCATGCACGAAAGGGTTA
Source organism: Crenuchus spilurus (assembly GCA_036984385.1). NCBI lineage: Eukaryota > Metazoa > Chordata > Actinopteri > Characiformes > Crenuchidae > Crenuchus > Crenuchus spilurus. Next base: position 6,041 of record BRDA01040884.1, read on the forward strand.
AGACAACAAAAGGGTTAAACTGATCAGACTGCGAGTAAGTGTGTGTGTGTGTGTGACAGCGTAAGAGCCCTCACACTGATTTTTTGGCTCTCATCACCTAGCGGAACGTTAGCGGAGGAAGAGGAGCTGGATGAGAAGGAGCGGCAGGTGAAAAGAGAAGCTAGAGCCTTTAGGCATGTCTTCACACACACACACAGACACACACACACAGACACACACACACAGACACACACACACACACACACACGTAGACGAACGGGCCTTTTTACAGCAGCGCTCTTAACAAGGGGCAATTAACACGTTAACATGCAACAGGGAGACGACGGCTCCGAAAGACAAGCAGCCAAATGGAGGAGAGGAGCGATAAGCCTCTCATATCAAATCACTACCAGCGTAAGAATGAAAGAAAAGACAGGAAAGACCAAGGAGGAGGGGGGAAAAACAGCAGTGTATGTGTGAATTGCCTCTTTTTCACAGCCAAAAATAACCCAGTAAACATCTTGAGTCGAACTCCGCGGCACAAACATGAAAATATGAAGTAAAGTCTGAAACACCGGAGAAGAGCATCACTGTAAAGAAAGCAAAGCAAAGATCTGACTTCAGACCTGAACAGTTCATTTAGTTCGCCGATTCATCTTTAGATTTTCAGATTATTGCCATCAGTTGAACAATGTTATTTTTTTAAATAAACAAAAAAATGGACATTTACAGGCATATCTGCAGGCAGCCGTATCCTTCTAATCAAATACATAATAATGATAGTCTGTTTGTATGTGTTTAACATGAGGGACGGTCTCTTATATAGATTACCAGTTTAGATTCAAATGAAAGATTAAAGAAAGAGTAAAGAAAGAGTACAAACAGAATTTGGTCATTTTCTTCCATGGTAGAGCAACAGCCAGGGAAATACACACACACACACACACACACACACACACACACACACACACACATGTGGGGCAGGATGTTGAGGAGGGTCTGTTTTGTTGCTGCTGCCCACAGCCTTGACCCTGACCAGTAATCAGATCTCTGCCTGAAAATGCACACCACCCACACACACACACACACACTCCAGAGATGTTTCCACAGCAGTCTAAATGGTAATGCTCTAAACACACTTATTTTTTTTTAATTCTGGGGACGTTAAATCGACTTCTATTCATCTCCTACAGACTTAGCCAAAACTTAACCATAATTGCTACTTGCCTAACCTTACCTTAACCTTATCCTAACCTTACCCTAAACCTTACCCATAACTTTACCCTAACCCTTACCTTTACTCTAGCCTTAACCTTACTATACCCTTACTATAAACCGTACCCGTATCCTAAACATACCCTTAGCCTAAATCTTACCCTAGTCTTGTTATAAACATTACCCTAACCATAATCATAACCCTATTCCTAAAACATATCTTAACACAAACATGGATTATGGTATTTGCAGAAGAAAGGAAGAAAGATCCTCCCAAAATGAGTGTTTAAATAGGTTTTGTTTCCACACACAAGCACTTGCAAAGATGTTTCCATTCCAATGCTTCTTTCCAGCTGCAAAACACAGTCCATATTCCCACATACTTTCTGCAAGGAAACACACACACACACACACACACACACACACACACAGCATGAAAGCACACATACAGTAAACAGCTGCAGCACAAATGAACAAAAATGTCCTGTGACTTCCAGAAAGAATGAAATAGTGGTGGATAAACATGCCTTTAGTTCATTTATATGGTGCACATGTGGACTTCTCACTGCTTGCCCTGGAGGTCTTAGTTATAACACTGCTAAACTAACCCCACTGAGTAGAGGCTGCATTTTCTGAGGTATTTTTATAAGCTGCAAAAACAAGGTTCTTTTATATCAAATGACGATATCAGCCGCAGAGTTGGAGATTAAAATAGTACCAAATAAAACAATTTCATAAAAATGAATAAAAAATTTAAGCAAATGCGCTACCACTGAAATGCAGTTTAAGCACCAGGACAACCTGTACACGCCCCTCTGCCCAGTATTACAGTTTATGTTATGTTATAAGGTAAAAATGTAATATTGTAGGGATAGTGAGTTAAAGATGACGAACTGAATTAAACAACATTACAGCAATAATCCACTAATATCGGATCTGAGCTTTAATCCACACAATAGTGTATTAATGCAAAACTGAAGCTTATGCAAGGGTGTGTGTGTGTGTGTGTGTGTGTGTGTGTGTGTTTATTTGCTATTCCCAAGCTTGTCTGTGTGTGAGTCAGAGAGAAAGAGAGAGAAAAGAGGGACATATACTAAGAGAGATAGTGAAAGAGATACCAAAAGTGAGAGTGAGAGAGAGCTATAGTAAGAAAGATAGAAATAGGTTAAACAAGAGAGAGAGAGAGAGAGAGAGAGAGAGAGAGAGAGAGAGAGAGAGAGAGAGAGAGAGAGAGAGATAGAGAGGGTAAGAGAGAGGTAGTGAGAAAGAAAAACAGAGAGAGGAAAGAGGAAGAGAGAGAGAAAGAGATACCAAAAGGAAGAGAGAGAAATAACATGAAAGAGAGTAAGAGAACTAGAGGGAAAAATCATGAGTGATAGTAAGAGAGAATAAGGAAGAAAGAGATGGAACGAGAAAGAGAGCAAGTGAGAGAGAGGAAGAGAGAGAGAGAGAGAGTGAAAGAAAGAGAGGGTGGAAAGAGAGGCAGAGAGAGGCAAAGAGAGAGAGTGAAAGAAAGAGAGATAGGCAGAGAGAGAGAGATAGAGACTGATGCCTTGAAAAATCCATTAAATCAAAGCACTGGAAGGTCCCCAAGTGGCTCAGCAGGCTAAGACGCTGACACTATGACCAGAGGATCGCGAGTTAGAATCCCGGTCATGCTGTTTGCCATCAACAGCCGGGGCCCAAGAGAGCAAACATTGGCAGTGCTGTCTCTGGGCCGGTAGATGGCGCTCTCACTCTCACATTGCAATGTTCGCTGGCTCAGGCGTCTACTGATTGGTCCATTCGGAGCTGGGAATCCTGCGCTTTCCTCCAAGCATGTTGGCTCCCCAGTGACGGTGTATCAGAGGTAGTTTGAAAAGAGGCGTGTGCTTGTATTCACCCTCCTAGAGTCAGGGACATTGCAAAAGGGATGGAGAGAGGCCTAGCGGATGTGATGGGCCAATTGGCTACTACGACATTGGGAAAGGCATATCACAGCATTGGAGTGATAATGAAAAATATTTGATAAATTCAACACAAATCAATTAGATCATTTATGTATGACTGGTAATTATGATTATGTTTTAAAGGGCACATATCATTGAACACTTATTAGCTTTTTTAAAATAAGTGGGTGTGATGTAATATGTAAACACTGATATTATTGTCTCCTCAACCAAAACATTTCTGATGTTCATAATCTGAAAGCAAATTACAAAACAAAACATTTCAGTGTTTTGTGATGTCACAGCGCATTCACATATAACTTTATTCAGTCTACTGATCTTTAGGTCCATCCACTGATGCTGAAGTGCTTTAGAAGGGATTGGTTTTTGAATCAGACTCAATAGAGGGCAGCCAATCAGAACAGAGGTCATTTACATATATTAGTTTTAAAGGCATGAAAACAAAAAGCCTGTTTCTTTCTAAAGGACTGAAGATGTTTTACTAAAGTGTGTGTGTGTGTGTGTGTGTGTTTCGGGCCAAGGGGTGTGGCCTCAGTAGTAGTTCAGAGGACACATGGTGGATGGTGATCTGAGAGGGTCTGACCACAGCATGTACACACACACACACACACACACACACACACACACACACGCTGTGACATATAATTCCAGTATTTGGCAGCGACAGCTTCTTGTGGATTAGCTCTCACTGGCCTTCCCTGCTGCCCTCAAGACCCCCACACACACCAAAAGTTCAGCTCTGACACCTCAGGGGTGTGTGTGTGTGTTTGTGTGTGTGTGTGTGTGTGTGTGTATCCCGCTGCGGATAATCCCAAAGTTACCCATAACCCAACATCACCCTGAGATCCAAGCCCCTATCGTTCCAATCCCCCCACTGGGAGACCAGTTTAAAGGTCACACAGAGGTCACGTCATCACTGGCCATCTAGGCCAAAGGCAGAAGGTCTGTCAGAGCCAAAGGTGGCAGCTTTTCAGCCCTGGATGACCCTTATGTAGCTATTACTTTCAGAAAAGTCCTTTAGCTTTGTGAATTGTGGTCAATCACTGGACACTTTATTAGGAACCCTTACCTTATATGCTTTATTAGCAACAGCTCCAGTAGCCCATCTGTTGTACAATTTATCATCCCCCCTCTACCTCATTCATCACTGGTCAGTTCTGACCACAGAATCACTGGTGTCCAGACACAACAGTGACACTGATATAGTATACAAGCATTGATATTATTCACTCCCTGATCTACACGGTTCATGAACAGGCCCTAGTGACTCACCTGCACCTGAATTTAGATTTATTCAATGTGGACAGTCACCTGCATGCACTGTCCACTGCCCACATTATATAAGACCACGATTATAGACTGTAGCCCATTATTCACCATTGAGCAGGACTGCTGTAGTCCCATTCGCTTCTTTAACCTAACAAGTGTGAATAACTTTAGTACTAATGAAGATATGGTGATGAAATTTGGATTAAATATACCTCAGACTGTGTGAAAAAGACTGATGTTACGTGTGCTGAAAATGTCCAGCATGCAGTTCTTTTCTACTGATCAGGAGGTAATGTTTTGTACATAGAGACATGCTTTTTTGGAAGCTTTTGTTTCCTGAATGGAGTTTGTTATCCAGTACATTCACACCATGAACACTTACCCCTGTACTGCACATTGATACATTATGAATGGATGGATGGATACACAATTCTCAGGGTGAAATAACTAACATCCCATGCTGTGTCCACGAGGATAACTGAGGGCTTTAATGTCTCACTGCAGTGGCAGCCGACAAATGGAGACGATTGGATGGGCGCCGGCCTCCACTCCTACAGCCACAGATATTAGTCATTAGAAATTAACACTCATCTACAGGCACTGTAATCATGCACGTCATTCTGTTTCACACAGACTGAGGTATATTTAATCCACATTTCATCAGCATATCTTCATTATTATTAAAGTTATTCACACTTGTTTGGTTAAAGAAGCAAAAAGAACACTGTGTATATATAGTATGTAAACACTCCTATTATTTATTACATTAGAAAAAAAGCCTATTGCCAAATCACTGTTCTTGTGATATCATACATGCAATACCAACTGATATGGTAGAGTGTGGAGCTGGTTTTTCACCATCCAAAAATATTCAGCCAATAGTAGCTCTTATAAGGACTGACCACTGATAAAGGACTAAGGATACAATAGCAAGTTACTGATAAAGTGGTCATACAGTGTGGTAGAATCTGTCTCTATCTCTCTATCTCTCACTCACTCACTCACTCTCTCTCTCTCTCTCTCTCTCTCACACACACACACACATCACAGCCCCAGTGACTCAGACGGGGTGAGTTATCACACAGTTCGGACACATAAGAGATTTGGCGTGATCCCAAATCGGCAGAAAAGGCCAAACGTGAAGCTCCGCCAGGTGCACGGGGACGATTTCATTATTCATTATAACTCATACAATAATGCATCTTCCACTGAACACACTCCCCGCAGTGCTGCTACTTAGACAACAAACTCCTCTCATGCCTAGCAATAAAGTATAACTTCTTCCAATCTGGAATTTCTATTCATTTCACGCTTCAGAGTGCGATCTTTATGAGCGGGAGCATGGATCGAGATCTAAACAAGCAATAAAGTGTGGATAAAGTTTCCCAAAGCCGTAAGGATGAGGGTCCTCCACCTCGGAGTGGAGGTCCAGCTTTGCTCCAAATATCCAAGCTCCCCTGTGGATTTCTGCCGCATATGAATGCTTCGTTTTCCTTTACGCCACTTCAGTGTCAATCACGAACCAAGAGCAGTCGCTGGTAGACGGCTCCGACTTGTCAGCTGTCAAAAAAAGATTAATTTCAAAGCTGGCTAATTTTTCACAAGTGACAAGACCCCAATTGACCCCCTCTTTGCAGTCCAAAAGTGCCCAGCGATGGTTTCTGAGTCTAGTCTTTTTTATTTCTGCCAGAAGGCAAAACTTTACACTGTCAATTTTATGCACTTTGTCAATCTACAATCACCCTGTTCTTTAATGCCACCACAGAGCAGGTATTATTGGCTGGAGATTTGAAACATTATGTCCACACACTGCCCACTCAATTAGACACACCTGCCATGTTGGTCCACCTTGTAGATATAAAGTCAGAGACAGCAGCTCATCTGTTGCTGCACAGTTTGTGTTGGTCCTCTAGTCCTTTATTGGAGCTCACAGGGCACTTTTGGCTGGATGGTGCACTATTTGCACTCTAGCAGTGACACAGATCTTTAAAAACACCAGCAGCTCTGCTATGTCTGATCCACAGTGCAGCACACAATAACACACCACCACCCTGTCAGGGTCACAGGAGTGCTGAGAATGATCCACCCAAATAATACCTACTCTGGAGGGAGGTCCTAACTTAATTGAATTAGATTCAACTTTTCACCAATAACACAAAACAGATTTTGACCTCCGTAGTCATGATCTGTCCGGGGATCGAACCAGCGACCTTCCAGTCACAAGAGGAGATCCCTAACCACCAGGCCATAGCCATGGGAGCTGGAATAAATATATATACTATATATATAATATATATTATATTACACATTATTATATTGTATAATAATTATATATTCAGTGG
>BRDA01040889.1:0-29433 GCA_036984385.1 Crenuchus spilurus
GTGTGTGTGTGTATAGCTGAAGATGGTCTTGATCAAGTGCTGTGACATTTCCAATGAGGTCAGGCCCACGGAAGTGGCCGAGCCATGGGTGGACTGCCTGCTGGAGGAGTACTTCATGCAGGTCACTGCAGTCTGCACTAGTAAATCATGTGGTGGTTTAATAGCTGAAGTCACCATTGGTTTAATAGGTTAAGTCACAGTGCTTTGTGGGTTTTTTCCTTCAGAGTGACCGAGAGAAGTCCGAGGGTCTGCCTGTTGCTCCCTTTATGGACCGAGACAAAGTGACCAAGCCGACTGCTCAGATTGGCTTCATTAAATTTGTCCTCATCCCCATGTTTGAAACAGTGATGAAGGTATGGCTTACTGGTAACGCTGTTAAACTCAGATACTGTGAGTATATGTGTCAGTATTTCAACACTGGGCACTTTTTTGTGCATCTGTTCACTCACTGCAGTTGTTCCCATCATGCAAGGCAAGATGAAACTTAAAACCACATAACATTTTAAAATCACATTTGCCATCACTAACCTAACAAGTGTTGAAGACAGGGGGGCTTTTTCACCTTTATAACATATGCAGTGGGCTTGGGGACTTTCTATGTAGCAGGTATCATGTTGAGCATTATGAGCTTTCTGAATCATTTCAACCAGTGGCCAGTCTCCTCATGTTGCAATGTCTTTGGTATAATGTCTAGTTTGCTAGGAACAGATCACATAATGATTGAGGTACATTAGAAAGGGGAGGGGAAACTGCTCTGAATTACGTGGTCTGTCTCCCAAATTTATCATTTTATTTCTAGTATTTTGCCAATTTTTCTCCTCCCAATGTAGTAACCCATCCCATTCTCTAGGGACTCTCCCCATTACTTTGCACTGCCCCTGACTCTAGGAGGGTGACAACAAGCACAAGCCTCCTCCAATGTGTGTGATGCGGCCACCGCCTCTTTTCTATCTACCACTGATACACCATCACTGGGGAGCCAACACGCTTGGAGGAAAGCGCAGGATTCCCAGCACTGATGGACCAATCAGTAGACGCCTGAGGCAGCAGACATTGTAGTGTGAAATTGGTGGAGAGATAGTACGATGTACTCGCCCAGAGAGAGCACTGCCAATTTTGCTCTCTTGGGCTGTTGATGGCGAACAGCATGACCAGGATTCAAATTCGCAATCCTCTGGTCAAAGTGTCAGCGTCTTAGCCTGCTGAGCCACTCGGGCCCCGTAACATAATTTTTAAATTAGTTTTTAATTAGCTTATTTGTCTGCCACTACTGCTGTGTTATTAATGCACATATATAAATAAGTGAACACAATAATCAGTTGTAGCAGAGTGTAATATGATCAACAACAATTTGACTGATGCTCAGAATGGTATGATAACAGTGTGTTGGGTGAAGCTTGGTTATTCACAATATTAGCCAGGTAGATTATAATATTCTGATATGACTGTATTTGGGGCATCCATGGCCTGGTGGTTAGGGTTCTGGTATTGTGACTGGACACCAGTTCGATCCCTGAGCAGGTCATGAATGAAGTGCCCTTGAGAAAGGCAACTAAACCCCAACTTCTCCCCGGGTGCAGTGAATAGGGCTTCACACTGCTTGTTTTCACTGGTGTGTGTGTTTCACTGCATGGATGGAGGTCAAATTTTGTTGTGTAGAATCACATCACATCACATTTGAAATATTTACAATATTGTAATAGTGAAACTATGGTAGAGGTCAGTTGCATGTGTGTGTCTGTGTGTGTCTATCCAGCTCTTCCCTCAGATTGAGGAAATCATGGTGCAGCCTCTGCGGGACTCACGAGACCACTATGAAGAACTGAAGCAAATTGATGATGCCATGACTGAGGTAGATCCTAGTCTGCTCACTACTTTGAAGACTATGACCAAGTAAAACTGGGTTTGCAAAGCCTTGTTTGGAATGAATACCAGCCATACTGGCACTTTAGGGATACAGTTAGACACTTCTGATGTAAAGGTTAGGTTGAACCGTCCATCTAAGCCAAGAACCTTTATTATCAAGTGTGAATATTGAAAACTCTACTAAAAACATTTAAACTTCATGATTTTGTGGCTACCCTACTAAAAAAACCATCAGAGACCAGCATGAACTCTATTCAAGTTGGTATATGCTGTTTAGTGCTAGTTTGGTGTTGGTTAGCATGCCAACATCCAAAACATATCATGCTACGTTGGTTTTGCTGATGACCTGCATACTATTTTCCATGAATACTGACTAGTATGTCATCATCCACAACACAGGATATGCTAGTTTGACTGGTCGCTAATCCATGCAGCTTTTCAGGGTAGAAAGTACAATTTAGCATACTGGTGCTAACTCGTGCTAACATAAAGGTGTGTCTTTTGTTCAATGAGGCACAGAAGAAAAAAACTGAAAATATGTCATTAGGAGGGAAGAAGAAATAAGTTTTGCGGAAAGCTGAGGGTTCCCGTGTAAGTAGAGGCTCACTGGCTGTAGTGTGCTGAGTGCCTTTCACTTCAGCCTTAGCCTAGATCTCCAACATGCCCAGCAAATACGCTATAGAAAGATCACTTAGCTTCACTTTGTGAATGCATACTACACCCAGAATCATAATTTAAGCAGAATAAATCAGAAATGTGACAAAAAACCTTACTAATCATTTGTCTTGCTAATCTGTTTGCTAACTCTTAATAACAATAGTTATGCTAACAGTCTGCTGTCACAAAGCGAGGCATCTGCTAGCGCTACAGCTAGCATCATTGCTATTGCCCCAGGCTGGCCCACATCTGGTAGATGTGGCCCACATCCTGCAATGAATAAAGGCCAGAAGTGGGTGAATGAAATGGTACTTTTATGCAGTTTATGTTCTTTGGCTAAATTTAAGAATGCTACATTTTAAATCTGAACTATAGCATTAAGCAACATAACCATCCATCCATCCATTATTTCATCCGCTTATGGTCAGGATTAGGCCACAATTCACTGTGGTATGTTGGCCAGATCTGTATGCTGGATGTGGGCCAGGTTTGGGCAGTATCAATGTGCTAGCTGGGTAATTATGTTTGATAATGTATTTACTCTTTTCTCCGTGTGCTGTGAACTAGCTGGAAACGCTTGTGTTTTGTAGCTTCACTAACGGCCACTTTGAATGGTCAAAGTTCCTTGCAAAGCTAAAAAAACCCTGTTTTTGTCCCAGGGATCTTGCTTTCTGACCCGTTTCCGCAGCGGGAGCAGGGCTCCGGTCTGAGACTTTCTTGAGAAGGTCCACTCTGAAGTCAAAGTGGTGTTGAAGATGGTTGCGCCATCTGTTGAATCCAAAGAGGCATCTGAAGTGCACAGGCTTCTGCAACCAAGACAAAGTTCCAAATATCACTGGAAGCTGATAGACTGGTAGACATTAGATTGGTCTGACTGTTGTTTCTTTTATGTGGCCTCCTTTGGTATTGTGGGCAAATACACCAGCTACATTCTTCTTTTCTTCTGTTTGTTTGTGCTGTCTGTTTTAGCATTACAAGGCCTGCATTGGAACGTCTGTTAGGTAGAGTTTAGAATGAACACTCATTATTCATCAAAGATTACTGTCACTATTGAGGCCCCATTGAAGATATATTGGCTACATCATGATTTAAAGCTTTAATAACCAAATGAAATAACCAAAGCATTTCAAAAAGCTTAATGGCTGCCAGGAAAAGTATGATTGCTTTGCTGATATGGTCTCACTGACCTTTTGGCACCTGTAAAACACTCACTTTGCAGTTGGATAGATTGAATTAGCAAACACCCAGTTCCTATAAACCATGGGGAAGTGTAGTGACACTTGACAAATATGTCTGGTTTCCAGCCTGTATTGAGTTCTGTATGTTAGCTTCGTTTTAATGTTGACTACAGCTCAACATCAGATGCCATGTGCTAAAAATGATTGATTTATTGATGAGTAACTGACTCAAAGGCATTTACTTTATTTGATACAAGAATGTGAAATGTGTGGTTTATTTATTTATTGTTTTTCCTTTGAACTTCCAATAAGTCTAACAACTCAAATGACTTCATACTTGTTATGGCATTTAACAGTTGCCCTACTAGTATCTTCTACTCACCACTGTAATTTACCTTTTAAAATCATTATCTACTGCTGTCACTTTGATTTCTTTTCAAATGATTCCTCAGGGTAGAGCAATAAAGTTTTAAGACTGAGTTCTTCCACCTGGATCGTCTTGAGTAAGGCTGTGTTTTTGTTCATATACTTACTGCTGAAAGTCCTTCTTCCAGGAGACTGGGCGAGCTAGTGACTGGGGAGTGGGGGTGGATGGTGGGATGGATGGTTGTCAATTATATCAGTACAATGTCACAAAACAGTCAAATCATCTTGAGAATGCAGATATACAGTAAATATGTATGTTTAGTGTTTTAAATGTGATATTCGACAGTTGTTGACATCATACTAGTGTAGGGTGACTAGGTCTGAGGTGATGAAAAAGAGGACACTTTAGCGGGGGGGGGGGGAGTTGGGGGCATATAATGTATTACATGTTCAAATAAATTTTTTTTGGTGCTTGAACACACTTTTATTATTATTAATTATTAATAAATATGGACAAATTCTGATTTATATTTTATTAATAATTACTAGTTACTATTAATAATATACTACTAATAACGTAAATGTTATTATGAATAATAAAGTAATAAAAATTTGATATTAATCATTAATAAAATATTAATACATTATTACATATTATTTATAAATAATAAACTGTTAAAAGCATGTAGCATAAAATCACCCAATGCTTTTCAATCAACTTCACTTCAGCTCATTATCACCAGTGTTACACTTATGTTTGGACTGTATGGTCAATAGATCTTATTTACACAGAATTATACCTCATTTCTGAGTAAAAATAAGCAGAAATTCTGAATTATTTTGATAATAGTTACACTTAGAGGCATGTAAATAGATGGCTTATCACAGACTGTAGACACACACAGACACACACTCAAATGTAAATATTAATGAAGTTTAATATGAAACCGCTGATATTAAAATACGTCTAGCTGGCGTGACACAGACAGAACAAACACTCAACACGTTAATAACTTACAGGTGAAAACAGACTGCCGGCCAAATTGCAGCCCAGACTCCATTTGAGGGAATGACAGCGGCGACGGCCAATCACACGTTAGCAAGAAACGGCAGAGCCAATCGATGAGCTTGTGGCAGCCTAAAGGGAAACCGGCTTGTATTTCAGCTGGGTCTCCATTTAATATAGCATAACATCTCACTCAAGTGAACCAAACGGAATAGGAGGAGGGCGAGACTAGTTGTGAATGAAACGCTTCTTGAGTACAACAAAGTCCTGGACGTTTGTGAAATTCCACCCGGACCCGTTTTTAAGTCTCTAAAAGAGGACATCTGGTCACTCTATGCTAGTGTTTTGTCATAGTAGACCAACAAATCAAGTTCTATGCACAGCATCAACAACATGCACATCTATTTTGCATATATGCAAAATAGCACAATTAGTGTTCAGCTATTGTAGCTATTATCACTATTGTAGCTCTTTAGAGACTATTGTGTGATTTCATTATCACAGCTTCTCTCTAGCTCTGTGCTGGGATTGTCTCGCTTTGTAATGGCTTCAGGAGAGTAACCAGGATTTTACGGGCAATACAGAGTAAATGTCGGTGTTAAATCAACACTATTAAAGTTAAATTAACACTGAGGGTGTCAAAATGTAACACTCCCAGTGTTAATTTAACTCTAATAGTGTTGATTTAACACTGGCAGATTTACTGTGTATATGAAATTTGTTATGTCGATTGTCATTTAACCTTATGAATACTGGCCAAAAATAATCTTCAGAAAGTAGGAAATAATTAGAATATTATGACCACTTACCTAATAGTGAAAATAACCACCTTTGGCTCAGATGACACTAACAAGTTGTCATGTCATGGACTATTAAGTAACAGAAGGTATCCTCAGGCACTTGTCCTGGTCCACTAGGGTTCTGTACCACTTGCTGGGATTGCTGTTCCCCTCTTGCAAGTTATGTTATGCTTTTGGGAGGCACTCAATGTACACAAAGTCAATTCTTAGTAGATCTTCACTGCAGTGACTCTAGAACATCCCCCAAAGTTATCACCCGTTACCTTTTTTTACCTGATTTTCTCCCCAATGTGTTTGGTAGCCAATCGACCCGCCCCTTTGTTGTCTCTCTCTATCACTTGTAATGTCTCTGACTCTAGGAGGGTGCAGACTAACACAGGCCTCCTCCAATGTATGTGAAGTCAAGCTCCGCCTCTTTTCAAACTGCTGCTGATACATCACCGCTGGGCAGCCAATGTGCTCGGAGGAAAGCGCAGGATCCCCGGTTCTGATGGATTGCCTGGCCATAATATTCTGATATGATGTGTACTTGCTACTGCTATGTTCTAATGTAGGCTGGTAGTTGAAAAATATACTAGTGCATGACATTATGTTAATGGTGGCCCCAGTGATCCCCACCATCATTTTTAAATATTGTGCTCAATTTGAAGTATGACCTGCTTCAACTCACCTGATCTAGCCCTTCATGTGTTAGGGAAAACCTGAAACTTTGCGCTAGCAGATATATTAGTATCTAGTGCCATGGCTCAGTACTGTATAATAGGCTATGGACGTCTTGGAGCTTGTTTTATATCTTCGGATTTCCTACATGCTGTCATTTGTGACACATTTAAACTTTCCAGTAGCTCCAGGCTGCGTGAGCTACTTGTTGAAACAAGACTTCTGCTGCACAACTGTGACACTCACAGCTATGAAAGATGTTTTACTATCTTAATTTGCATGATATGCCATCCTAACAGTGTTGTGCCATTACTCCGTGTATGGGTGATCTCTGCTAAATATCTAAAGCTAAATCAAATACCTTCTGAAGCTTTTTTCCTTGCTGGGGTATAATTAAAATCGCCCCCGCCCATGCTCTTTAGTTGCGTGCAAGATCTATTTACATTCACCTGAAGGAATGCCCAGATGACAAATAATAACCCTTGAGATGATGAGGTGATGAGAATATGCTATCATAGGTATCTTTTTTTTTCCTCTTCTGGTCCAGAATGCAAAATTCACAGCTCGTCAGTAGAGAGAAGCTGTGGTTAATAGAACATATTGTAGTTAAAAATTCAATCATTGTAATAAAAAATTCAGATTATGGATTAATAAGAAATCACTTAACATCACTGCTGCAATTAGAAATATAACTTCAGTTATTGTGTGTTCCACATGGTGGCAATATTACTCCAGCAGCATTTGGCAACACATCTGCTCTCGTCCTCTGAGCTTCTGAAGATATGAGAAATATTAATTTTATTAGTAATTTTTTTGTTTTTTTGTGTTACATGGTTTATGTCATGTAAAACCAAATTATCACCATTTGTTGAATAAAAGTTATTAGAGCATATTAGCAATAATAAAGTACTCAAATAACAACTGATCGCTAAACTGCCTGTTTTCAATGAATTGTTTATATTTATGCTGAAGTTATAGGCAGGGGCGTAGCAGCAAATTCGGGGCCCTGTATGCTCTCAATGTCAGTGGACCCCTATAAATGCCAGTAAACGAGGCACATGAGCAAAAAAGGAAGGGTATTTATTTAAATAAAAAAGCATAAATAAGGTTTTAAGCTACAAACAGATCAGATTATGTTGATGTAGCTATTTACATGTTGATATATGCGGCAGAAATATTGCTGGTGGATCATTTATTAAGTCTCAGCACAGAGTTTCACTTTTAGCTCTGCTGTGTTAGTAGACAACAGGCTTTAGCACACGCACTGAACCAAAAGACTAACTTACTTTAAACTTAAGGTAAACAACTCGCATTTAGGCAGCAATTCTACCAGTCAGCGGCTAACTAGCTCTCTGTCTCAATCTCTCATCAACATACCAACGTAAGGAGGAGGTGGGGGGGTAGCTCACCCTTGAATACTTGAACAACGATCTAATCTTACTTTGTCTCTGCTCATGTCTAACCTCAGGATCATCTTCACAAGAGCTGACAGGACTGACCACTGCTGCTCCTGCTGCTCCAGCTGCACCAGAGCCACTGTTTGTTTCTGAAACTGGTTACAGTTGGTAACAAACGTTAGCGGCTCATAATTGTCTTTATACTTACAGCCACAAGCAGCCTGGTTGGCAACTAACTAAACTAACGACTTCACGTGAGCCTCCAAAAATCAGCCGCAGCTGTCTGGAGTGGACTACTTTAACTTTAATTGGACTTCGGGTCCAAACTCGGTTCACCTTTGGGAAAGAAAGTCGTCAACAGCTGTCTCCCCTCATTCTGCCTTCTTTCTTTTTCCTCCCTTTCTTTCTTCTTTTGAAATCCTAATTTCTGCTTTTTGGGCAGCATGATGTGCAGCACCATCATTCAATCTAGGCTCACTGACGTTACACTTGTCGCTAGTCGCTGTTGGGCGGACTAAACCATTTTGGGCCTCAAAGAGGGGGCCCCCCCAGAATGTCCAATATGTTGAGAGGACTGTGACTAAAGTTCATTCCCTCACTTGATATTATCAATATATTTGAAATATGAATGAATAAATAATTAATTTGAGGGCCCAATTCATTTGAAATAAAAACATTTAAAAAATTAATAAATTCAGGATTTTTATGGGCCCCTCTCCCTACTCGGGCCCTGGGTAGTCAGGTCCACTTTTCCCCCCACTACCACGCCCATGGTTATACAGAAGGTAGTGTTTCAGTCTGGATTGCTTTTAATGAAGCACAATACAGGGCAGCCAATCAAAACACAGATCTTTTACGTATATCAGATTTAAAGGGACAGTAGCAAAATCAGGCTGTTTAATTTTATTGAATGAAGAGAATTTGGACATTTTTGTTTGCAAATTCCAACAAAACTCAACGCAACATTGTAAAGAAAAGTGAATCAAAATGTCTCCAAAACGATGAGAGATTGAAAACTTTATACAGAAATATATTATAATTTTATTATTATAATTATAATATTAATATAATTAATTCTAAAATTAATAATAATTATAATATATATATATATATTTTATTTTATTTCAAGTTATTGCTGGTAAAGGACCCATGTAACACAGATCGTTCTTGCATGGTTCTGTTAAATGAATGTTCCTGGAACGTTCTTTGAAGGTTTTGACTAAAGTTTGAACAAAGCTAGATATAACGTTCCAACCTAACGTTAGCCTAACGATGAACAAATGTTCCCTGTTTGCCACCTGACCGGGTGTATAATAATAATAACATTAAGGGAATGTTCAAAGAACGTTCTAGCCTAATGTTCACACCTAACGTTCTGATAACCAAGCAAGAACTCCACACCATAATGTATCGCATAACCTAAATGGAACGTTCTCGCAATGTTCTTGCAACGTTCTTGTGTTAGCTGGGGAGGTTCTTCAAGCTATTGATTCATATGGTGTACTTACATTTTCCCACAATGTTTCTGCATTCGGGTCTAGATTTTGTTAAATAATCAATGCTACAGTGGAACAAGTATGTTGCTGTTCATCTGAGGTTGCATTTACCTAATTTTATGACCTGCTAAGGACCAGATGATTATGACCAGACACGTAAAACCATATAATTCAAAGAGGATATGACGGTGTATTAAAGCTGTTCCGGTTTTGTTAGTAGTGGCTCAACAGATGACCAATAAGGCCAATTAGACTGTGCGTTAGCTTGGTGTGTGTGGGTGTTTGTGTGCTTGTGCAGAGGAGCTGGGACCCTTGGTAATCTGACACTACTAAACTTCTGCTGTAGTCTCTTTATCGCAGCTTATCTGGCCAGCGTCCTCCTTTAAACCGTGTTTGCTAGCGAAAGTGTGGTGGAGATAAGTTTGCTGGAATGTTAATCATAACAGATTAGATCTGCGTTATGTCACTGCGGTTGCTGTAGTGCAAACAATAGTCTCAAATTAAGATTAGCATTGGTTGAGCTTCAACAGCATGGCAAGGTTTCTTTTTCTTTCATCCTTATTAGTTGTCGAATCCCTTTGTCTAATTAGGGGCTTTTCCATTCATGAGGCCTTTGAAGATGCCTTTGAAGATCTTTTTGATACTTTTCTGGACAACATGAAAACAGTGTTTTAGTCAAAAAAGCGCTGTTTGTTCTCTAGAGTGCCGTGATTAATGCTATTGGCGAAGTAGTTAGATCTACCCTCCGCGCTGCAGCACTCATAAACTTCAAAGTTGCCTCCAATCCCTTCCTTATTTCCTCTTCTGATACTGTCATTGTTTGAATGCTGAGAACTTCCCCAGCCTGCTTCTCCACAGAGAGTGTTTTGTTAGCACAGGCCAGCGCTGGCAGTCAGTGTGTGGGCTGGACTGGACTGGACCTTCGGAGAAGAGCTGAGCAGCTCTTCACAGCTGGATGACTCATGACATCAGGCCAAAGATTCTTCTCTCACTTCCCATTAAGAATGACAAATAGTCACAAAAAAACGTACATCCTTATTTACTTCATGGGACGCTTGGTTGACTCAACTTCACTATCCTGTCTCAGTAATTCTGACCTTTCCTCTAGTTCACTGAATCACGTTGAGGCCTACTGCCCTGCATAGCTTAGAAAAAACTGCTTACATTTGTGGCCTTATTACTACATGGGAATAACCATCCTTGGCTTGTAGTGTTCACTCAGTGAGGATCCCTGACAGTTTCCTTGTTGCTCATGTCTGCATTATAGAGGTTAACTGGTCCACTATGGAGCATCGTTTGTTCTGTACCACTGGCTGGTGTCAGCTTCTCGCTGGCATCAATGGTCTCTGGTGCACCACTGTTATGTCACTGAGAGGCACTTGATGTAAGAAGTCCATTCTCAGTACACTTTCTCTACAGCAGCTCTACACAGTAAATATGTCGGTGTTAAATCAACACTATTAGAGTTAAATTAACACTGAGGGTGTCAAAATATAACACTCCCAGTGTTAATTTAACTCTAATAGTGTTGATTTAACACTGGCAGATTTACTGTGTAGAACATCCCACAAAGCTAGCAGTTTCTGAGATGCCACCACCCTTAACCCAGTAGCCTATTATCATGTCCCTTTGGTCATCAGTCAAATCACGACCTTTGTCCATGATGACGGTTTTTAATTTTTGCCAATTTTCTCCCTTTCCCAATGTGCTAGTCGCCAATTAACCCAACCCATTAGGACTCTCCCCAGACTCTAGGAGGCTGAAGACATGCACACGCCTCCTCCGTTGCTTGTGATGCCAGCCATCGCCTCATTTTCTAACTACCGCTTGATACACTGTCACTGGGGAGCCAACATGCTTGGAGGAAAGTGCAGGGTCTCTAGTTTCGAATGGACCAATCAGTAGATGCCTGAGCCAGCGGACATGGCAATGTGAGAGTGATAGAGAGAGAGAGCGCCATCTACCCACCCAGAGAGAGCAGTGCTCTTGGGCCCCGGCTGTTGATGGCAAACAACATGACTGGGATTCAAACTCGCAATCCTCTGGTCATAGTGTCAGCGTCTTAGCCTGCTGAGCCACTTGGGACACCATGATGATGGTTTTACACTCTGCTACAACTGACTGGTGTGCTCACTTATTTATACATGTAGTAAACACTGTCACATGGCTTCTTTGACATCCCAGGCTGAGTACATTACAAACCAGCAGTAGTCAAAATGTTATATATAACAGACTTGTCAAACATCAGGACCAGTTACACCCAGCATAACCATAGAATGGTTGTAGTATGACTATGGAAATGAGCATATCTCACAATATATTGTGATGAACTGTTACAGATGAACCCATGTTATAATGAAATATCCAGATGATGACATACGGGCTGACAGTAAACCAGACCTACTCGCGACTTGATTTCCCCTGTACTTAAGCTTGATATTGGGCATGCCCAGTGAAATCCAGGGTTGAAAACAAGAAGACTGTTCTAGTACATCTGATATGTGATGTTAACACAGAAGTGGGGGAGGTTTCTGTGATGGGTTCACTCTGATAGAAGTCGTCGTCATGTAAAAAAATCTTAAGTATATTTATAGCAGGAAGTTTTAAGCCACACAAAATCACTGCTTGTCTCTCCCAGTGACAAGAATGTCCTGCCCCTCTCAGACTATGAGAAAGTGAATAAGCACAGACAGTGCAAGTCAGAGGCCTCTTCCTGTGAGGTACGCATTAGATGCTTGGGGGGCATTCTTCAGTTACAGGCAAACCACAGTCACTTGGAAAGGCAACTTTTTATATGACAGGAGGAACTCGTACTTCCCAGACAGGAAGACAGCCCTCCGAGCACCCTGCCCCTCTGTGACACACAGCGAGGGTCTTATCCTGTGTATGTCTAATAGTTACTGTCCAAAATTTATATTACACAACATCAAAATGGACCAAAATGTCCACTGTCATGATTTACTGGAGATATGTTTACATTTTGACCATAATTATATCACAGTTTGTTCCAATCCCGAAATCTGATTGGTCGAGAGACGTTCTAGCAGTGCTGATATTGATGACAGCAGCACTCTGACCGAAGCTCTGTAAGTATTACTCCGCCACATCCTCCTATAGCAATGACTCCAGCATCCCCCTGCCAGAGCTTGGTTGCACTGAAATATCAGAAATCAGAGTTTGTGTGTTTATTGTCTGTATAATCAGTGGCGGATTTGACCAACACGCAAACCAAGCAATTGCTTGGGGCCCCGGAGATCAGGGGGCCCCCTGCTGGCCAAAAGAGGTTGGCAAAAAAAGACAGTTTTGGTTCTCTGCTGATTTTTCCATCCAAAAACAATGTTACGCTATATTAAAAAGAGACGGGTCGAGCACTAGGACCCAGCAAAAAACAGCCACTCAGTCGGGAAGCCTATTTCTCTTTAGACTGCTCACAAGCTCATTGATTGGCTCTGTTCTTGCTAATGTGTGATTGGCCGTTCCAGCGGTCACTCCGTCAGCGTCTGGACTTTCAAACCATCATTCCAGTATCACACCCGCTTAATCCTTATCAGGGTCGCAGTTTTGATTTGGCCTGTAACATTAGAATCTGTCTGTGCATGTGTCTACCAGTTTGTGATAGATAAACCATCCATTTACATGCCTCTAAGTTTAACTATTATCAAAATAATTCAGAATTTCTGCTTATTTTTACAAAAAAATGAGATATAATTGAGTAAATGAGGTCTATTGACCATACAGTCCAAACATAAGTGTAAAATTTATGTTAATGAATTGGAGTGAAATTGATTATCAAGGTGTAACAGAATTGGGTGATAATTTTACATTACATGATTTTAACAGTTTATTAATATTTAATAATTAATATTTTATTAATGATTAATATTATTTTATTTTATTATTACTAATAATGATTATAGTTAATATTAGTATATTATTAATACTAACTAGTAATTCCTAATAAAATATGAATAATAATGTTTAAGTAATGTTTAAAATGTATGTATAATAATGACTATTTATTAATAATCAATAATAATAATTTTATTTATGTTTAAGCCTGTATCGCACGAAGTTCATAACCTTCAGGGACAACAGTACCTGATTAACAAGGCTCCAAAGCTCTCTGTTTAGTCTTACAGGCCATCAGCTCAAGTCCAAAATGACTTATGTCATTTCAAACCAATCACGACCTTTCTTTATTTTCCAACCAATCACATCATTACATGGTTCCAAACCTGTATGTCTTTGCCTTTCTAAAGCATATATACTCTGCTGTTTCAAACAATAAACTGGAAAACCATCTTGAGAACAGACTCTGTCTCTGTTGTCATTTGAACTCCCCCAGCGCTGCAGGCCATGAGAGGACGGAGGAACCCTACATTCTACTGTAGTGTACGGCTCAGTATTTCAGAGATCGAACCCTAGAACCAACAAACGGTTCTAACACCATAACTATATAAAAAAAATCCTTTTGATCAGGGCCCCCAGACATGACATTGCTTGGGGCCCCAGAACTTCCAAATCCGCCCCTGTGTATAATAAACAGTTATTGGGAAATGATGTCCCTGCACTATTATTATAATTGATGTACACCGTCTGATGATGTTTTAGTAGTGGAGTGTCTGATAGAGGAACTACTTTACATTGTGGAACATAGATAATCAAATTGTTTTCTGTCCTCTTCATCTTAAAATCTAACAATAGACAGTGATAACAGAACTGTGGTATAATAATACACTCGAGGGTATTCAAGGCCCAAGGGCGTAACTTTGGGTCCAATATTGGGGGGGTTGAGCTGTCTGCCTATTTATTTATGTATTAAGTCATTTATGTATTTATTTAACTTTCTTTGTATTTACTCTGCACATTAAACAATTAAGACATTTTTCACATTTCTTCCAACAGTAACAAATATTTTACACTTTTAGAATCTATATGACACAACTAAATTTCTCAATTTTCCAAGTGTATGTATTTACCTTAAACCGTATGTATTTCATTAAACATTAAACTCTTTACTACTAAACACGTTCTGTATGCATTTTATGTATTCTGTATGTAATTTTTAAAAGTAGACCACAAAACCGCATCCCGCCACGCTTGAATTTTCACCCACGACTGGATTTTCAAACAAGCCCAATTTGGCGTGAAAACTGCGGCAACCCTGGCGCTGCTGCTTAGAGCCAACGGTTTGGGTGATACCAAGTTTTTGTGGGGAAAGGGGGGGGTTATATTACCAAATGATTAAACATGCTAGTATTTTACCCAAAATTGATAATGAATAAAGAAAAGTAACAAGTTATTCATAAAAGATGTTTTTGTAACTTGAAATTATGTGACTTTATTGGGGGGGTTATAGTGATTGGTTCAGATTATTGGGGGGGGGGGAACCCCCCTATCCCCCCCGCAAATTACCCGCATGGTTTTAGGTCATTAAAAGTTACTCACAAAAGTTACCCCGAGTGGCTCAGTAGGCTAAGACGCCGACACTATGACCAGAGGATCGCAAGTTTGAATCCCAGTCATGCTGTTTGCCATCAACAGTCGGGGCCCAAGAGAGCAAAATTGGCAGTGCTCTCTCTGGGTGGGTAGATGGTGCTCTCACTCTCCCTATTACTTTTACATTACAATGCCTGCTGGCTCAGGCCTCTACTGATTGGTCCATTGGGAGCTGGGAATCCTGCGCTTTCCTCCGAGCGTGTTGGCTCCCCAGTGACAGTGTATCAAGGGTAGTTAGAAAAGAGGGGGTGGCTGCATCACACGCAACGGAGGAGGCTTGTGATTGTCTTCACCCTCCTAGAGTCAGGGACAGTGTAAAGTGATGGGGAGAGCCCTAACGGAGGGGATGGGCTAATTGACTACTACTACATTGGGAAGGGGATCAAAAATGGCAAAAAACTTACAAATAAATAATAATAATAATAATAATAATAATAATAATAATAATAATAATAATAATAAAAGTTACTCACCAAATGGAAGCAAAGCCCCAAGGTGAAAATTTACATATGCCTCTTTCAATTCAAAAGCAAAGTGTCGCATCAAAACAACAGAACATCATTCAAAAATTCATTGTTGTTCATAATTTAAAAAATCTATTTTATTCATTACACATAAAGTGACACATTTCAAGCCTTTTTAGTTTAACTGTTAATTTGTTGATCAACATTAAAACAAAAAAACACTTGAAATTTGTCATTTTACATGTATTGAATATAAAATATATGACATTTTTGAATGAAATTAACCTTTTCACTGTATTGTAATTTTTGGAGATGCTCTAGGAATAGCACTGAGGAGTAGTTACACTCAGTACCTGGATGGAGTGATGGTGTGAGTGGGTGTTGTTATCAGTTAGGCATTCTGCCACTGCCGGTTTATTACAGCCCCTCCTGTACATTCCTGTGAGGATTCCAATAAATATCTCGATGAGTGATTCATGTTTCACAAAGAACAGTCTTAATAATGGTGTGTGGTTCTAGCTGGAGTGTATGGTCCATGAGCTCGGGGGCCACATACAGCTCTATTCACACCAAAATATAATTACTCATCTTCAAAAATAGACAAAAGAAGAGACAAATGACTGTAGTGATGCACATTTTTATAAATAACAGCATGTCAAGTCTATTACTGTACAACTAGACATGGTTTAATTCAAGTGTGTGATCAGTGGAACTGTGGACCAGTGGAACTGTGTTCTCTGCTCCATCCAGTACGTTTGTGATGAGTTTGTGATGAGTTGTGATGAGTTGAGGATGAGCTGGTGGTGGTGATCATCCAACATCCCGACCTCACTAACACTTTTGTCACTGAATACAATCAAATCCTCACAGCAATTTGTCTGTGGACAGTAGAGAGCTCCAGTGCCAAGCGAAGCAGGCAGATACCAAACATTCTTGGCTGATTAGCGAGTTCAGAAGTAAGAGGAGATTTATATAAATGAGATTTGGTGCCAAACTTTCACCAGCTTTAAAGCCCCGCTGAGGGATTGCTCTAGCAGAGAGGCCAGTTTTTTATTACTGCAATAATAACATTGCAAATGCCAACACAACACCTACTAAAAACTCCAGGGGCTAGCGATGGGGCATCCGTTATGCTGGTTCTGCAGTTCCTGACTGAAGCTTTAACTGTGTATCCATAGTAGCAGCATTGCATTTTCTGGTCGTGAGGTGCAGACGGTGGGTTCTGGCATTTGTGCCATGCTCACACCCAGACTGAGTCATGGAAAGTGTCTATGTGTGTGTGTGTGTGTGTGTGTGTGATACTCTAACAAACAGCCTTTACTCTGCAACACCTGCAGTGAAACTCACCTACGTTAAGCCATGAATGCAAAGCCTTGTTTTGTTAGCTTATTTATTCCAGTAGTTTCCTGTTCTGTTTATTACATAGGTCCCTAAAGAAGGGATTGGACCATCATGAAACCAACCTGTCCAGTTAGGAAGCAACACTGATTGTGAATCAATTTTACCTGCTGTTGTGCAAATGGAACAGACAACAGGTAGAAATGAGAGGCAATTAGCAAGACAACCCCTATTCAGGAGTGGTTCTGCAGGTGGTGACCACAGACCTTTTCTCTGTTCTCATCCTTTCTGGCTGATGTTTTGGTCACTTTTGCATTTTGTCAGTTCTCTCACCATAGAGGTAGCATGAGGCGATGTCTACAACCCACAGAAGTTGCTCAGGTAGTGCAGCTCATCCAGGATGGCACATCAATGCGAGCTGTGGCAAGAAGGTTTGCTGTGTCTGTCAGCACAGTGTCCAGAGCATGGAGCAGATACCAGGAGACAGGCCAGTACACCAGGAGACATGGAGGGGGCCGTAGGAGGGCAACAACCCAGCAACAGGACCGCTACCTCCTCCTTTGTGCAAGGAGGAACAGGAGGAACAGAGCCAGAGCCCTGCAAAATGACCTCCAGCAGACCACTAATATCCATGTTTCTGCTCAAACTGTCAGAAACAGACTCCATGAGGGTGGTATGAGATTTTGAGTATGATTCCAAATCCAGGGGGTAATAATTTTGATTTACATTGATCGTTTTTATGTTATTTTGTTCTCAACACATTCCACTATGTAATAAATAAAGATTTTCAACTGGAACATTTTATTCATTGAGATTTAGGATGTGTTATTTTAGTGTTCCCTTTATTTTTTAAGCAGTGTATGATGAAAAATACCATTACTGAGATTAATAAATACAAAGTATCATACTAATATTAGTAATACAAAATATTACTATTTTCCCATTTACAGACCCATTGCAAAAAATTATTAATTATTATTAATTATTAATATTAATATTCCCTGTATATTATAACATATTTATATTGCACTTTTTATTAGCAATCATTAAATTAGTGTCTGATTACATCAACCATGCATTTGTGTCCCAATGAGAGAAATGAAACTCAATTTTGCATCAGTAAAAGTATTGGTACCTAATTGAGCCGAATCAAGTGTATCACAGCTGGAAAAACACATTATTTGGTGCACAGAGTCCTCAGAACTTACCAGAGTTAAGCCTTCTGTCATACTCAACATTTCCAAAAGTATCCAGACACTTCTTCTAATAAGTGAGTTCTGTTGAGTGATGGAGCTCTCTCATATAGTTTTGGGATAAGTATCATCAGTACCTGACCTCACTAATTAACTCATGGCTGAATACAATCAATTCCTTACAGCAATGTTCCAAAATCAATCAGTCCCTGAAAAGCACAGGATAGCCTTAAACAGCCTTGATGGATGAATAAACCTTTGGACACACATACATGTGAGTGTTTTCTGAGGGTTCTTTGGCATAGGCTCCTTAAAGATGTCAGCAGTGCATGTTTGCTCTTCATTACTTTCAGCAAAAGACTGAAAAGGGAAGCGGATTGAGCTTAAGCTAAAGAAGATGAGCAGAAGATTGAAAAGAGTTTTTGGAGGATTTTGAAGGGAGCGTCTGAGTGGACTGTATTTATCTCTTTATCTCACCACCCCCATGTTAGTGCAGTACATTTCCACCAAAGCTCATCAAACACTTGATATCTCAGATAAGCCTTGACAGATGGGTATTAAATCACAGCGTTGTGCCTCTTCAGTTTGCTCAGCCACAGGTCAGATCTCTGGGCAGCAAGTGATGCACAAACATTTTCGGTAGAACATTAGATAAATCTGATCAATTCAAACAGAATGTCATACACAGACTAACTCACGAGATTGTGAACGTCTGTCATTTTCCTTCAGCATTCTCGGCTGTGAAGGTACGTACTGTTCTGTGCCATGACCCCCCGTTCTCTCTTTTCAGGCTGTGTTCCAGCTGAACTCTCATTCATACCAAACTCGCTCTCTAACAAGATATCAAATCAAATGTGGACAGAAAATGTACAATTTTCAATCAAATCCAAAATAAGTCCAATGTTAAACACATTGGGTGCTGAAGGGGTTGTTCAACCAGGGCACCAAACAGGCTAAACTTAGTTAAAGACTTTGGACTACATTTATGAAGCCCACAGAGAGATGACTGTAACCTTGAGAAGTTGGGGACAAGACTTGAAATAAGTTGCTTTATGTGTAAAAGTCCCTCAGGATGGGCCCCATCCAGTCCTTGAGATGAACCTGAGATGACCCTTATAACCAGTGTTAATTTCGTTAACGATAATTATGACGAAAAATATTCGTTGACGACCATTTTTTCACGAGGAAAACGAGACGAGAACTAAATAAAAACTAATATTTTAAAACGAAAACTATGACAAAGTATTAGACTTTTCGTCAACAAATAAAAACGAAACGAAAATGTCACAGAATGACTAAAATAATGTTTTTGTCCAGTAAACCGCTTTTTAAAATAAACCTGCTGCACGTCTGATTTTCTCAAAGCACATTAAGCTCCCAGTCACACTGGTGCAGTTTAACAGCACAACGTGCTGACGTCACTGCCGGAGCTTTGACGGAAAAGAAGAAGCGATTTATGGAGTAATTTCACTTTCGTTGCCACACAAAACAAAACAGAGCAAAGTTTGTGGATTTAAAATAACTGGGAAAAGCACTACTAACCTCAAGAGGTCCTCAGTTCTCACCACCGCAAGCTTTACAAAAAGGTAAGCTAACGTAGCTAACATAGCTAATGTAGCTAGCTAGCTAGCGGTTAATGTTAACGGCAACAGGAATGAGTAAAAGAAATGAGGAACAAAATTGAACAAAACAAAATGTAACAAAAATTAGACTATTGTTTTTTTAAAATAACAGTAAGCAGTCTAAAATAGCTCTAATTTAAAATAGTATAACTAAAAAATACAACTAAAATTAGATTCAATATTTTAAACATTTAATTGACTAAAACTAGACTAAAATGTTTTCAGTTTTCGTTGACTAAAACTAGACTAAAACTAACAATACATGACTAAAATTTGACTAAACTAATGTACATTTTAGTCAGAAGACTAAGACTAAAACTAAATCAAAATCACCTGTCAAAATTAACACTGCTTATAACCCACCAATTAGCACTGTGCCAACTGCATGCCTAATGCCAGCTTCACACTACATGATTGGTTGAGTTGTAATCGCGAGTCTTTCAGTTGTGGCTTTCACACTACATGTGGTCACAAACTACATAATTTTTCATCTTGGGAAACGTGGTTCTCTCTCTACATCAGGGGTGCACACACTTTTTCAGCATGCGAGCTACTTATCTAATGACTAAGTCAAAATGATCTACCTAATATTAAAATTGTAAAACATATTTATTTATAAATATACTGACAATGTATGCTGGTGTACCTTGAATAACTACATGAACCCATATTACACAATCCAACTGTGTACATGTTTTGTCATTAGCCTACTTTACTCTGAGGATTTGCACTGAATGGAATCAGTCAGGGATGTATAGTCTGGACAGTAGTTGATGATAGACAGCCTCAAGCAAACCTCCAAATCATCATCAATCATAGCTAACAATACTTGGACTTAATGATCTTATCGTGTGAAAAGGCTGACGCCGAATAATGCAGTCAAGGCAAACACACTTCAAAAATGACAGTAAAAATGTCGTCCACGTGTGGAAATTGTCAGTTTTAGGTTTCTTACACATGCAGAACAAACATACATGTTAACAACTTACAGTGACAGGAGAACACAGACTGCTGGCCAACTTGAAAAACACTGTTTACAAGTCCAGATGGCTGTTATAGCAGAGACGGCCAATCACATGTTAGCAAGAAACGGCAGAGCCAATCGAATGAGCTTGTGAGCTTCTATTCTTTTAAATGCCATACGATCTACCCACACTACCTTTGAGATTGACTGGTAGATTGCGATTGATGTATTGTGCACCCCTGCTCTACCAAATAGTTGTATGTAGTTACTGCTGTTGACACAGTTGCCAACAGGATCTCAGATATTCAGCATGTCAGATATCTGCCCGGCGTCTGCAACTGGTCGGCAATCAGTCGGCGACGACTCAGTGAGCATCTTTCAGCAGTTCACACTACTCGAGCCCCGAGTCATCCCTGACTTGCCTCCAAGCACAGTGATCTACAAAAATCTGGTCAGCGACTGGAAAACTGGGCTAAAATTGTGTAATGTGAACAGTACCTGTGCTAGGCATGTTGGTGCCCTAAGCACAAGTGCTTTGCGTGCCATCATCCTGCCTTCCTCCAGCATGCAAGTCTCCGCCACGGGCGCACGCACCTCCGTGACATCAAAGGCCATTGCTCAGCATGTGCGAAGAAGGATTTTTGCTCAAAACTTATTATATCTTAACATTTTTTCCCTGCGTGGAGCAAAGTTTTAGGTGGTGCCCCCAACCATAAATGAGGCCCCACCCGCAGTGTGTAGCTTGCATATGCAGATTTGAGTGTGAACTAGGCATAAATCATCGCACAAGCCTTAAATGTCAAAGTTTTCAATAATTTTATAGCTTGCTTATGTAGTTTGTGATACTGTTTGACAAAGTGTTATATTGTTATTTTGAATTGTTTCCATACTTTGTTCATTTTATAGATAACAACTACTGGGCGAACACTCTATACACAGCTATCAAAAGCCTGAGTTATTGTAACACAATCTATTGTGCACCTTTATTTTATGAAAGCTTATTGTTAATCACTTTAGATGATATAAAAACAAAAAGTTCTGTTCAGGTTCACATTCTTTTTAAACACTGCATGTAGTAACGTATAAAATACATCAACAGCCCGAGTGCATATAAACAGTCAAATAAAACATTTCACTCTTTAAATATGACATTATGAGTTCCCAAAACCTTTTTGTAGATGTCTCAAGTAGAACTCAAGGCTGACCACTGGTTTAATAGAAATGTACATGTCTACGCATCAGGAGAAAAGCCTTGCAGCCCGCCTGCTCTTCAGATCTTATACTTTAGTTTCCCCGTCTCACTGATCACACAGATATGCTGCAGAAAGTGAAAACACACATAACAGAAATGGTTAATCACATAAAACACTGGTTAATTATTATCTACTGTTCTTAATCAATCAATTAATCTATTAATATCTTAACAGGGGGCATAACAGGTGGCCCCTTCACAGCAACAAGCCAGCCTCAGCTGCAGGAAATCACAGCTGATGACTGCCATTAGCGATTCAATGTAAAGGAGCCCATCCACAGCAGGCAAAGAGCCGCACAGCTGAAGGACGGTCCCTTACAGGTGATTCTGGATTTTCATTTACACATTGTAATGTCAGTTACATGCTGTTTATTTTGTTGATGTGGTGATAGTTGAGTAGAGTGAATGTTGGATGAGGAATAAAGACTGACAATGACAATAGAGAAGTAATTCTTCATGATATTGTTATAATGGAAATAATAAACACATCAGAAAGAAAGGAAAAATGAACATCTCTCTCTCTCTCTCTCTCTCTCTCTCTCTCTCTCTCTCTCTCTCTCTCTCTCTCTCTCTCTCACTCTCAGGTCATGTGATTATTGACACTGCCCTACCATTCTGCCTATAAAATCTGATCTGTGTGAATTTGCCTATGAAAAGCTTGGTGGCTGAGCTGATGTTGGAGTTTAGCTGCTGTACATGTATCCGCTAAACCACAGCCTCTAATCCACACCACCAGCTTCTTACCTAGCCTGTACACTTGAAAACAAAGCTTACAATCTTACATTGAGGTCTCTGAAGTATTCATTGTAGTCCAGAGCATAGCCTACTACGAAACGGTCCGGGATGACAAATCCAACATCTGCAGAGCCAGAAAAGATAATATAACAGAATAATTCATAGAAGTTTCATAAGTCTTAAGTTTAAGTGTTTTGTGTATTGTTGATGCATTAAAGAAATAACCACTAGGTAACTATTAGGACAGAATTAAATCACAGTTTTCTACAGTGTTATTAAAACAGCCACTACAGTGACACCTAGTGGTCTGGATGTATCAATGACTGTAATAATGATTTTTTAAACATGGCTGCATCCATGTGGAGGACCCACACTACAGAGCATAAACTGGTCCACTATGAAAGCGTCTTTCTACACATTCTGTAATGTACAACCCATTTAAAGGACCTTTAAGCTTAGTGAAATGGCCAGAGACTGGACGTACAAGGTGTGGCATGTGTGTATAGTTATGAGCAGAGGTTTCTCACAGTCTGGAAGTGTTCCCGCTTCATTTGGGACCCGCTTCACCAGTAGGCTGTTAAGACAGAAGAGGACATTAGCTTTAACTGTTTACGCCTGCAGCATATACAACATACAGTGGTAACCCTACTAACGAGTATTCCAGGTAACGAGTCGAGATCTCGGAATATTTTTGTTCCAGGTAACGAAAAAAATTCCATGTAACGAGTAGCGTAAATTAGTTCAAGTATGCCAACCGCTAGGGGCGCTGCGGTCGTAGCATCCCCTAGATGCTACCGTAGAAGAAGAGGTCAGTCATTACCTTTGACCGCTGTAAGTGAAAGTGAAAGTGCTAGTGAAAGTGACGCAAAGAAAGCAAAAGGTAG
This sequence comes from Crenuchus spilurus, assembly GCA_036984385.1. Classification (NCBI taxonomy): domain Eukaryota; kingdom Metazoa; phylum Chordata; class Actinopteri; order Characiformes; family Crenuchidae; genus Crenuchus; species Crenuchus spilurus. The sequence goes on from BRDA01040889.1 coordinate 23,378, forward strand.
TGAACAAGAAAGTTAGATACATTTTACTTTTACTTTTCATATGATAAGTGTAACCATGCCATACACGTACGCCCGTCCTCCTGTCCTCCTTAGCCGTTAGCCTACATGAGCGCCGTCGTCGTCACGTTTATGTTTTAAAAACCCATATAAACACATTATTTAGCATATTAAAGTATACTGTATATTGGCCGGCTGACACGGATTAATCAGTTTTACATGTAGTCTTATGGGGAAAATGCATCCAGCTAATGAGCAAACCAGCTAACGAGCTCGGCTCCTGCACGGATTAAACTCGTAAGTAGGGTTATCACTGTATTAATGTACATTATGGTCAATTATTTCTCACTCATAGCTGAAACAACTGGAGAAATTCTGTTGAACAGAAGAAAAAAACACTTAAAAAGACCTAGAGCAGTCGTTTCCATTAAAACACAGCCAATCATTGTGTTTTAGAAGACAATATGACTTAATGTTTAGTATAAAATGAATAAAACTACAGGCAACCACTTCAGACAGCAGCAGGGCTGATAGAAGACTAATCTTGGATCAAATTCCTCTGTTAATTACATTCAGTTACATGAGTTTTAGTCATACTTTGTTCTAAAATGTGGGACTTTAATTAATATCTGGATTGAGCATTGATTCTGATGAAAACAATAAGATTATCTATGTGACTATTATCCCTTCTGAAGACATGTATCTGATTTTATACATCAGGCTTTTTTTTATATATTATATATCATTATTTATATAGTAATAAACAGGCAAACTGTGCCAGTGAAGTGAAGACAAGAATGGCCATGGGCATGTTGGTGATGGTCAAATTGACAAAGATGTGGAAAAGCAAGTCAATGAGCACCAACACCAAACTAAGACTGATGAAAGCCTTGGTCTGGCCAGTAGCTACATATGGATGTGAAGCCTGGACACTGAAGAAAGAGGAAGAAAGAAGTATTCAGGCTTTTGAGAACAAGTGCATCAGGAAGTTGCTGAAGATCTCATGGATGAAGATGATGACCACTGAGCAAGTCTATGAGATGCTAGAACTCAAAAGGAGTTACTGATGCACATTAAATCCCGCAAGTTACGTTACTTCGGTCATGTGATGAGGCAGCACATGAGAGCATTGAAGGAAGTGTTATGACTGGACTTGTGGAGGGAGTCCGAAGACGAGGAAGACCAAGAATAACCTGGATGGATAACATCAAGACGTGGACTGGATTATCAGGTGCTAGCCTGCTACAAGCAACCAGAGACAGATGGCATTGGAGAGAAGTGACTCGTCTGTGCAGCCTACCATCGCGAAGCGATGACGGCGTGTAACATGACATGACATACAGGTAAATGTAAATGGTCTGGGGCAGATGTGGTCTGGTGGTTAAGGATCCGGTCATGCAGCTGGAAGGATACTGGTTTGATCCCCAGACAGGTTATGAATGAAGTGTCCTTGAGCAAGGCACCTAACCATGGCTCTCACAGCTTAGTGTTGCACATTGCACGGATGGGTTAAATGCAGAGGTCAAATTCTGTTGTGTGCAATCACGTTGCACATTAATCACTTAAAATTAAACTATGTATCAAATATGATACACTTGACTCAATACTGTTAACTTCTAATGTTTGTTAGCAACGTTAGCCTCTTAGCTCCAGTTCTAAAAAATGTTTCATGACTTGACTGATCAACATATTGTTAATATGATTCAAACATTCCTTAAAGCTCATAAAATACTTTTTTTGTTGTTTTTGTGTTTGACATTAAAATAAACAGAAAAATGTTTACCAGCATGTAAACGCAATTATATGCAATTCATTACATCATTATACAATATAATTGTTTTAAATAGCATAGCAAAGCAATAGTAATAACTTCAGACGTCTAAAGGTTAAACAGAAACATCTGAGCCCACACACAGAGACAGACTTCATTACAAAATGTATTTCCTGACTGTTCCTTCCCTGACCACCACAGCATCGTAAACAGTAACAACACTGACTAAAGCTTCAGCAACAAAACAACAACATGGCTTCAAATTCAAGGCCAAACCAGTTCAGAGAGTGAAAGCTGCAGGGTTTCTGGTTCCCAGGCTGGTAAATTTCCTCTGTTTTACTGAACACAGCTACACTCACCCTGCTACTTTAATGGTTTTGGGCTGGAACATCTCCACATGCTGCAGCAGGGCCTTCATTGTCTTTCCTGTGTCCACTATAGCCTGTGAAGAGAGAGGCAGGTCAGCTAGAATCCACAGAGTCAGTGTTTCAATATAGCAATACATGCAAAACTGTCTGTCAAAAGTTTGGGGACTCCTAGACTCAATACAAACATTTTGAATATTGTCAAAAAGTTAGCTTTCATACTTTAATTTAAAAAAAAGTTAATTAAATTAACTTAAAAGTTAATTTAATTAAATTTAAATTATTTAATTAAAATAATTATTTTAATTAAATTTAATTATTTAATTTTAAATAAGTCACTTTATATCCATGACATGTAAAGTGACATTTCCAGACTTTTTTCTTTGAATGTTGATCAGAATCAGAAAATTTTAGAATATTCCATTTGGAGTTAAATTACTATTCAAACAAAATCAACATCCATCCATCCATCCATTATCTTATCTGCTTAATCCTGATCAGGGTCGCAGTTAGTCCGCTACCCTCTTACAGGGCACAGGGCAGCACAGACTACCCTAGCCAAGCCCAGGACAGGGCATCAATCCATCTCTGGGTGCACACACACACACAAGGAGAAATTATAGTTCCCAATTCACCTGACTTCCATGTTTTTGGACTGTAGTAGAAAGTCCATGCAGAGAACATGGAAATTCCACCTAGATGGGTATTGAACCCAAGAACCCAAGTGCTGAGCAGTGACCAACAAGTCAATGTGCCACCCAAAATATTTTACCAATTTTTGATTTTCACACAACGGAATTTGACCTCCGCATTTAACCCATTTGTGCAGTGAAACACACACACACTAGTGAACACACTAGGCTGTGAGAATTTGTGCCCGAAGCGGTGGCAGCCCTTATCCACCGGCGCCCGGGGAGCAGTTAGGGGGTTAGGTGCCTTGCTCAAGGGCACTTCAGTCATGTCCTGTCTGGGGATCGAACCAGCGACCTTCTGGTTACAAGACCAGATCCTTACCACTAGTCCATGGCTGCCCCTCAATATTAAATTAAAACATGTCTTGAAATATCACTTGATGTGTAATAAATATTATGTGACAGCTCACCTTTTGAATTAAATTCTGAACACAAATTAAAGTTTACATTTTTTTCATTTACAAAAATTTTATTTGTTTTTTTTTTATTGTAATTTTCTAAATTATAGGCAAAAAATTATGTGATTTCAAATAATATGTACAAAATAATTTTTCTGTTAACTTTTGATACTTTAAGGCAGCCAGACTGCAGTTAATGCAACACAGTTACAAATAGATAAATACAATAAAACCACATAACACTGTATTATGCTTTTTTTAAATATAATTTTTGCTAATTTTCTAGCTTTCCCAATGTGGTACTCGCGAATTAACCCAACCCATTAGTGGATCTTCCCATCACTTTGCACTATCCCTGACTCTAGGTGGGTGAAGACATGCACAAGCCTCCAACTTTGCCTGCGATACACTGCCAATTTTGCTCTCTTGGGCCCCGACTGTTGATGGCAAACAGCATGACCGGGAATCAAGCTTGCGATCCTCTGGTCATGGTGTCAGCGTCTTAGCCTGCTGAGCCACTCGGTGCCCTAACACTGTATTATACTTTACTGCTAATATGTTCTGACTTTTGAACTCTATGTGCTTTCAGCTTTAATCAGTGTGTTTTATATTCTTCATTTAAATCACTTGTTCTGGCAGTCCTCAGTATCTCAGGAACAGGTCAGAACAGGTCAGTAACGTGGTGATAGCACCACAGCCAGTGTAAATGCTATTAGAATGAATAGTAACTTGCACGCTCACACAGCAGTAAATGATGATAGGATCAGTAGAGTGATTAGTCAATAGAAGAGGAATGGAATGGGTTCTACATGGTTGAGTTCAGACTGGAAAACAGGATGTCAGAAATGTGATCTGGAGGGAAAACAGCTTTACTGCCTCTTTAGACGAACACTAACACTCAACATGAAGGGAGCTCTCACTCTGATTCACGCTCACTCATTCCATCTCTCTCTGATCGCACACAGAAGAATAAAATGTTCTTTTCACTCACCTCAACGATCAAGACGTTCTGTATTTAACATAAAGAGACATGAAAACATAAGGTTAGCTAGTTAGGAAATGTACATGACAATAAAAGAGGAACATTCTGATTAAAAAGCTGTAAGTTAGCCATTCTAGACATAATTCATCTGCCATCCATCCATCTATCCATCCATTTAGATCTACAGTGGTACCACTACTTACGAGTATCCCTACTAACGAGTATTCCAGGTAACGAGTCGAGATCTCGGAATATTTTTGTTCCAGGTAACGAATAAAATTCCAAGTAACGAGTAGCGTAAATTAGTTCAAGTATGCCAACCACTAGGGGTGCGGTGGTCGTAGCATCCCCTAGATGCTAGCGTAGAAGAAGAGGTCAGTCATTACCTTTGACCGCTGTCCAGTGAAAGTGAAAGTGCTAGTGAAAGTGACACAAAGACAGCAAAAGGTAGTGAACAAGAAAGTTAGATAGTTACTTTTACTTTTCATATGATAAGTGTAACCATGCCATACACGTACGCCCGTCCTCCTGTCCTCCTTAGCCACCAGCCTACACGAGCACCGTCGTCGTCTCGTTTATGTTTTAAAAACCCATATAAACACATTATTTAGCATATTAAAGTATACTGTATATTGGCCGGCTGACACGGATTAATCAGTTTTACATGTATTCTTATGGGGAAAATGCATCCAGCTAACGAGCTAACCAGCTAACGAGCTCGGCTCCTGCATGGATTAAACTCGTAAGTAGGGTTACCACTGTACTAACACTCATGTACTTGAATGCTTTGAACGTTCGCCTCTCAGCACTGAGGTCTTGGCTTCAAGTCCGCATTTGGGTGGAGTTTCCAAGTTCTCCTCATGTCTGCGTGGGCTTCTTCTCACGGTCCAAAAACATGGAGATCAGGTGAATTGGCTGTTAATGACCCTGCTGTATGTGTATGAATGTGAATGCATGTTTGCCCAGATATGGTTGGCACTCTGTCCTGGCTGATTCCCCAAGTGCTCAATGCAGTCCTCCAGGTGGACGGTCGCTTCCGTTTGAAAGGATGCTGTGCTTAATTGTAAGCATCCTTGGGTTTGAGAGAGGCGATATATAAGTGTAACGTTCATTCATTCATATTAAACTACTGTTCAAAAGTTTGGGGTCATCCATTAAATTGAAAACAACATATTTGTTTTCTAGCCATTTTGAGACTATGATGAATCCCACAAATGCTGCTGCTCCAGATACTTAATCTTCTATAGTAGAAGGGTGAGGTAGCTTTGGTGTCTCCCACAAGTTGTTGACAGTGAGCTTATAGGCTTTAGATGTTCACTTTTTTGCTTTTAGTATAGAAGATTGAGTTTCTGGAGCAGCAGCATGTGTGCATTTTATCAAAGGCCTTTTCACACTTGTCCCAAATACTTGAGTTTGCACCCAGGATTGATTCTGTGCTTTTTTGGTGGAGGAAGATAGTTTGCTTTCAAGCACAAGAATTTAATTAGAATCATGGATCAATTGTGCAATTTCATACCTCACTTTTCTGAATGCAGGTTTGCTGCTTTTTATTATTTTTGCTTGAATACAAACACTCAAGCGGTGAGGAACAGCACATTTGGGATTTATGGCACTTCATAGCGATAGAGAGCTTTATTGTCATTGTACATGGTATCTCTTAAGTGTTAGACAAAACATACACCCATAAACAAAATAAACAACTTACATCCATCTATACATAAACACATTCAACAAGATTTTAAAGACATAAAGTATAATACAATATAATCTAAAACACTGGTATGTATATAATATATAGTAGTAACAGCAACAATATGACTATATACATAAATCTACAGGGGTTAGACAATG
>BRDA01040897.1:0-18658 GCA_036984385.1 Crenuchus spilurus
ATGTGATTTTATGTAAATTTGAATTATTTCCTTGGTGAGTTTATCATTTAATGTCCTCACAGTTTTCAAAAGGTGCTAACATAACGACTGTAACACTGCAACTGCTGAGAATCGTTTGTCTTTGTCATTTACATTCAGGGCATTTAGAGTAACACCAACCTACCAGCCTAACAGCATCAATGGATTTTTAACTACCAGCACCTGTCCATCATTACCACACACCTGTTCCTCATCCCACATCCACTTATTCTCCCATAATTAATGTGCTATATGCTGAATTAATATTGCAGAGATCAATGGTTGTGGAATCTAGCAAACATTCTTAGAAATAAAAGTACCAACTGTTTTTTGAAGCAGTGCCAGTGCAGAATGTTCCCTATAGGACATTTAAATGCAAGTCTTTAAAACAACAATTTTACTAAATGAGTATCTCAGGTCTTGTCTTTGTATCATAAGGGACCTTTGAGCAACATTCGTTCCTCTGGGAGCTTCCTACACCTGTATGTCCAAGCCAAGAACTGTGTTTACACACACACACACACACACACACACACACATCAGTGGTTTTTCATGATTTAAAAATGTTCTGCATTGTAGTTTAATACTAAAGTCATCCAAACTATGAAGAAATACATATGTAATTATTTAGTAAACAAACAAGTAAACCAACCAGAATATGTTTATATTTGACATTCTTCACAGTAGGCACCTCTTGCTTAGATGCAGCTTTCTTGGCATTTTCTCAGTCAGCTTTATGAGGTAGTCACCTGGAATGGCTTTCACTTAACAGCTGTGTCTTGTCAAGAGTTCATGACTTGCATTTATTGCCTCTTAATGTGTTTGAGACATCAGTTTTGTCTGCTTTGAAATAAAATCTAAAACATGTTTTGGTTTGTTTATCACTTTTAAGTTTACTACATGATTCCTTATGTGTTCCTTCATAGTCTGGATGACTTCAGTATTCATTTATAATGGAGGGGAAAAAATAAAAACATTGAATGAGAAGGTGTGTCTGGTTATATATATTTGACTGGTGTTTTGATATGAGGTTGAGTTCATTTTAAATTAAATTGTATTTAAACACTTTGTCCATTTATTAACAAGCTGTTGTATTCCCTCATTAAAAAAATGCTTTTGGCTGAGCAGTGAGCCATGAATGCCTTGCTGTGTTCACCTGTTCATTAGACATGAATCTCTGTCTTCATGGCTTCTTTCAGGGGACCAAACAGGTCATAGTCCGATGGGGCAAGATCAGGACTATAGGGAGGAGCTTTAACACCTCAAAACCAAATTTTTGGAGTGTCAACAGCATGGGCAGACATGCATTGTCATGCAACAACACCCTTGGGTAGCAGTCCACTGTGATTTGTTTGAATTTTCATTGTAACGGCACTGTTGACTATATATATATATATATATATATATATATATATATATATATATAATATACACAGTGGTACCTTGAGATACGAGCAGACCAACATACAACTTTTTTAAGATACGAGCTGCAACTCCTTCCGTATTTTTGTCCGAGATCCGAGCAAAATTCCAAGATACGAGTGGCTGCTGCTAGTTGACGTGTTGACGCAAAGGTCCAGTATTGGCAGCACAACACCTGCATCTCATTCTTTCTCATGTGTTACCCTCAGAATCAAGTCCAATCTATACTCCTTCTTGCAATTTTTTTTGAAAAAAAAAAAAAAAAATGATAGTCAAAATGTTTTAAACTATTAAACCTATTTAATTTTAATAACATACATACAGTCATTATGTAAAAAAAAAACATTGTAAAAATGCTTTAAACTCTTAAATTTAGATCATTTTAATAACATACATACAGTAATTATGTTAAATATTGTTAATATTATTTCGTGCAGACCCGTGATCTGTGTATGTGAGCGCCGGCCGTGAACATCGATATGGAGACTTTGCTGCTGCTTCTGAGTGAAAATTGTTTTGTACTGAACTGCAAGGAATGAACCATGGCATCACATTCTTCAGCCAGTTGCTGAATTTCTTGGCAGCAGTCGGATGCCGAAGTGAAATGGGAGAAGAGAGATTTTACTGTACAGCGCGCACTACACATCTGTAATACACAGTACCGCGCGCATCGAATTCCCCACAAATTTAAAATGCTACAGCAAGAATTCCCCAAAAATGATTTTACACTAATATTTATTGAAATCTGAAACTGAAATATTTTGTTATGCATTGGTAAAGTGTATATATGTGTGTTTCTTAATTAAAAACATGTCTTCTTGTCCATAATTTAGGATGGATTGGGGATGTTTCACAGGGCTGGACCGGATTAAATGTATTTCAGTTAATTTAAATGGGAGAAATTTGTTTGATATACGAGTTGACTGACTTACGAGCTCTGTTACAGAACGAATTAAACTCGTATCTCAAGGTACCACTGTATATATATATATATATATATAGATATTGGAGCGTACATCTGTAAGCTCTCCAACAATGTTATTACTATAAAGCAAAAGCTGAGCATCACTTTGAACACTGACTAGTAACACTACAGTACTAAATTGCTTTTCAGACCAAACCTGGTAAACAATTATAAACTACTGAACTTCTTATGATGCTAATGCATGCTTGTTATGTTAGTCTTAATGAAGTTTCTCTTCACAAAATGTGAAGAGGTTACAAGCTTTCATGGACTTAATTAGAGTAACCTGCATATAGGAAATATAAAGATTTCTGGCAAACCCACAGTTGAACCCTGCTCTTCAAAACGGAAGCGACTGCAGCAATCGTGAGAAACACAGCATTAACATACACCAAATATAGCAAAAGCCTTCATCTTCAGCACTGATGTTTCAATTACAGGCGCTTGTTATGCGGATGAACGCACGGAATCATTGTCTTGGAAACGGCTTTTGATATCCCAGACTGCCAGCTTCACTTTGCCGTTCTGAATGTCACTCAAACAAAAGGGAGAAACAAGAGCTCCCTGAAGCCTGGAGCTAATGAGCGATGATCACAATTAAAGATACTATGGAGAGGGCCACTGCGGTGTTACTAATAGCAACCAGAAGAGGAGCAAAAAACATGGGCTGTAGATAAAAAGGTGAAGCTCTCTGAACAAGCATGTGATAATCTGATATTTCCTGTAAGAAAAATGAGAAATTGTTGTTGAATTCATCTGAGTGATGTGATACTTTAAACCACGTAAAAAATATAGTGAAAAAAAATTCATTTTTGTTTTGTTTGTTCATTTTATATCCGTGACACATAAAGTGCCACAAACTACACACATGTCCGAATGTTTGTCGACACACCTTCTAACAAACCTTTGATTGAATTACTATTATATTACCATGTAGGGCCTGTCTAGTCCCTGTAGAGACACAATATGACTAAACATGAACCTATTGGCACCATGTCTAATGCCAGGCGTGAGGTAGAGTGGCATAAAGCCCCCCAGCATTGAGCTGTACAGTAGTAGAACTGTGTTTCTCTGGAATCATGGTTCTCCATCCAGCACGTTTGAGATGAGATGATGGTGGTGATTATCCAAGATCCTGATGTCACTAATGCTCATCTCACTGAATGCAATCAAATCCTCACAGCAATGCTCCAAAATGTAGCCGGAAGCCTTCCCTGGACAGTAGAGATAGTTACTCCCACAAAAACAGGATGGACTCTATGTAACAATGAATGATAATGTGTCCCACAGTGGCGGTCTAAGCCCATCTGGTGCCCTAGAGGTGGGTAATCCAGGTCCACAATGTAAAAGTCCAACCCAGGATTTTGCTCCTACTTTATGTGTGGCTGTGCTGCAGAATATCTGCAGCAGAACCAACAAGGCAGTTGAAACAAAATCCTGGGGTGGAATTTCTGGACCTAGATTACCCACCTCTAGACCACTCCAGCTCCCACCAACTCTCTTTTCCCAACAGCCCCTCAAACTCCCACAGTGGAATTGCTGCACCCCCCTGTGGAACCACTACACCACCCTACCTCCACCTACCAACCCCCTTATCCGCCCCGAGATGAACATCGGCCAGCTATAAGCAATGCAGTGATCCCTAGGTCCCTTCACAAACCCTCTCGGGGGTGAGGGATGCCGTCTTCATGCCGCTGATGTTGTGGCGACCTGGGAACCTGCACATATTGCCCATATCAGAAACCGCCCCTGTGTCCCAGTACTTTTTCCATATAGTATCTTTTGCATTTATACAACTGGTTTTTAGAGGTTCTTCTGTGGCATTTCTCCAAAAGAAGCACCATTGTTGAGTGTAATGTAAGCATTCAAAACATTGGCTTTGACAGGGATCAAATTCAATTAGAGACTACTGGTTGAGATCATCAGAGCAACACATGGAATTTTAATTAAGTGTTGTCTTATTTTTTATGCCAGGCTGGCGTTTGTGTTAACACAGATAAAACATTATTTAACATAAAAGGTGAGCTGGAGAGGAAATTGCAACTTGTACACATACTCACGAGCACACACACACACACACACACACACACACACACACACCAGTCCAGGAAGCTTTCATTTGAACCTGAGGACGATCTTTCCTCTCCACTGACCCTGAGTATATTACTAATTAAGGAGTGTGAGCGGTGTGGGAAGGAGGGCAGGAATACGAAGACTCAGGCTGGTGGGTGGCCAGCATGAGGAGAGCTGAGAAAACTGGCAGAGTGCCAGCGTCTGCTGTTAGCTGAAATTGGTCTGTGAAGGGGGAGAGGGACAGTGCGTAATAGAATTAAGTTTGACAAAAGCGCTGACCAAAAAGTTTGATCTGAGGTACAGCGATGCTACAAGGTCATGTGATATGGAGGACACGTCTGGAGTCTGTGAAAATGGCCCGAAGTTCTGCCCAAAACTTTTGGATGTTAAAAACGAGTCAGGAAGCTTACACCATATTGTACTGTAGTGCCCATTACCCTCTTTAAAATGCAGAAAGTGGTCTCCGGGGCAAAATTAAAGAATCTTTATTAGTTCTACATCCTTTAAATGGATGGTTCGTTGAGCCAATTTTGCACAATAGATGATTGAGTGTAGAGAACCTTTTAAAATAGCTCAAGCCAAGAATCATTTAGGTACCTTTATATTTAATGCTTATGTCCAAAAACATCCAGCAGTGGAGGCAATTATGAGCATTAGGAATGAGGAGCGTGGCAAACTTGTGCAACAAAAATGTGAGTATCAGGAAAAATTTTATGCAAAAAGTTAAACCGACATAAGCTTCATGGACATGTTTAAGGTGGTAACTTCAGGTTCCTGCACAAGGATGATCAGGCTATAAATGCCTGCAGGGTGTGTGAAGGGATTCATATATTAAGAGCTGGTACACTGCAGTGACTTGTTCAATGTGTGTAAAAATCACAGAAAAGTAAAAGTCACAAAGCAGATGCTAATGATCGACAAAAAGGAACGTGTCTGGCCAAAGGCTGCAGTGTGAAGGAAGTAGCTGAATTTGCATGTGTATAGAAGTGTATAGTGATACAGGTCTACCAGCAGGAAAAACAAGAATCCCAGTCTACAAGAAATTCTCAGAAATTGACTAATGAACCGGGAATGCTGGAATAAAAAAGAATAAAAATCGCTTCATTTCCAGGCAAGAATACTTCTAGAACTCAATGCCAGTCCTTCACAATCAATTTCTTAACTCTCTGGAGTTTGAGTGTGTTCCAGATACTCTGATGTACTCTGACGTTCCTTAATGTTTTTTTAAAATAACAGCCATTTAAACCAAAGTGTTACACAGGTTCAGCACAAACTCAGCAACAACAGTGTTAAACAGTAAGTGTGTCAGAAATCTAACATTTTGACTAAATCTGCTCTAAACTTAGACTTTCCAAAAACCTGTTTTCAGATGTGCTGATATATTGTGAACAAACATTTCTAGTCAAGACTTTTGAGCTCAGAACTGAATAAACAGAGGTGTTGGCTACACACTGCTCATTACAGTTTTTAGAAATTGTATGTGGTTTTGAGTGGTAAGCCATTTTTATTGACAACTCAATTCTAGCCCCATGGCACGTCCGTGTTGATCTATGAACCAGGCTTAAGGATTCACCAGGGAATTGGCCATTGAACAATACTTGCTATCAATATTTGTAGTGTAAAGTCCAGCAGCAGGTCACTAATCACAGTTCATTGGATATCAATCCCTCTGTTACTCTGAAGTAGTGCTGGGCAATAAAACGATATCGATTTTTTTCATGAAAATATTTCCCTCGATGACTATGATAAGCCGGGACAATAGAATTCGATAAGCATTAACGTTCATTTCCATTTCATGTCTAAGCAGCTTGACGGTGAGTTCTGAAGTCTAGTACTGCTGCTTGTTAGCTCCTCTTCACCAGCGCTGCCAAAACGCACTGTTGTGTTTAAGACAAGCTGTGATTGGTGGAGAGCGTAGTGGGGTGGGGCGAGAGAGCGTGAGGTCGCTGTGTACTCGTCTGTTTGTGTGAGAAGGAGAAGGAAGGGGACTCGCTGTGTGTGTGTGTGTGTCAGCTCGAGTGCTAGCATTAGCCTGTTAGCTTGTTGGCTCTCTAGCCTGTTGTTATTTTGGCGTGGGGACAACAGCTGTAAGTTTCAACAATAAAGCGATGACTGTAAACGTCTTTCTCGTCCATCCTTTCAACGCGTCCAGCCGGACGCTACAATATTATGTTCTGGCAGTAAACATTTTAACATTTTAAAAAGTAACATTTCATGTTTTTAGAAAGATGACAGTGTTAGAAATTGTAATATCGTGATAATTATCAAGATTGATCAATATAGAAAAATTTATCGTGATAACATATGACCATATCGCCCAGCTCTACTCTGAAGGCAAATTCCCCCATGACTACATGAGAAGATGAAAGAGAAGCAGGTGATGTTAGTATAATTGAATGAAAATGGGCGGGGCCATTGTAATCCCAATGATTAAGTGCGTGATTTTTGTCATCGTATCCTGTTTAAAGAAAGCCATCAATTGAAATGCACTGAACGACTTCGAAATGCATCAAAAAATCATAATGGAGCTCACATCTTGGAACCGCACATGATAGAACAGACTCAGCCAAGAGAGCAATAAACTGCACCACAGTACCTCCATGCTCGATTTATTAATGGCTCGATACACAGCGCAATTTGAGAGGTAGACAGTTTTCCGCCGTCATTTTCTCCACACCCCAGAGCAATATTATGGTCCATAGGTAGACCAGCCCATCATAGCCAATTGTTTCCCTTGTGTGCGCTTCATGTAAGCTGGTCTAAGACCTTTTCAGCCTCATTGAACATCAATGGCCCTCTCCTGATCCCGTTTACCTTCCATCAATTGCGATGGCACTGAGAACAAAGGCAAGGAATCTGCAGTGGGCCAGAACCTGCTCACTGAGTGGTCCGCCCATTAGAAACATCATACAACTTTTACCTACAACATGTACGTAGATATATCTCATCCATAGAGTTAAAAAGGGAGAGCGAGCACTGGTCACGTGATCGTGTGATTCCATGGAGGAATCGCTGCCATTATCAAAACGGGAGAACTGGTTCAGGACTAATGACAAAACCTTGTTCAAGTACACCTGCCAGAGTTGTGTGCATGTTACAACTGCACAAATAAATGCAAAAAGGGGTCTGGAATATCCTTCCATGGGTAAGTAAGCCTATAATATTCACTTTTTTGAGAATTAAGTCAATTTATGCAGGAAAGAAAATTCAAAACATATCACCAGAGTTATGTAATAAACAGTCACTTTGCTGCAGGTAGACGGTCTTGAGTTTATAGAAAGAAAATAAAACCACCAGCTGACATTTTTGACCCCATTTTTGGCATTTGTGTACAAAAGCACAAAGCACAGTTTTTGTTTACAATTCCATTTGTTCGACCAAAGACGTCTTATGTATTATGTAGGTGTAAATTAGGCCGATATGTAGTCTTTTATAGACTTTACAACAAATGGAAATATATCAACTTGGTCAGCAGAAGACAGAACAGTGTTGGTGTAGACCAGGGGTGTCCAAATCCAGTCGTGGAGGGCCTGATTCCTGCAGAGTTTGGTGATCTTCCTGATCAAACACACCTGATTCAGCTCAGCAGGTAATGTGCAGGTTTAATTGTAGTGTCAGAGCAGAGAAATCACCAAACTCTGCAGGAATCCGGCCCTCCAGGACTGGATTTGGACACCCCTGGTGTAGACTGTAAGACTACGAGGCACCTATCATGGATTTTCATGGCCTATGCATCACCTGCTTCTAGTCTGGATCCTGCAGAATATTGCTTTAGCTTGTTTTACACTAGTCTTATTCTATCAGTATGGTTAAATCATGACTTACAGGTCTTTAATATTGGTAAAAATACGCCGTAGAGTCTACATATTCACAATCACTCAATCAGTCTGTTCATTGTACAGTCTTCATAACTTCAGCTTCGCCGCTGATTTCTTTACACCAGTGTGCAGAGTTTTAGGAAGATCTAGTGTATAGCTGTCGACCTATCTTGTTTTAAGGACGACATGTTTTCCCATTGACGTGTATGCCTTGTTGACATTGTTCCCATTTTGGAGGCCATTTTGGATCCCCCATGACATCACAATATCAGAAAATAGGAAAGATAGATAGTGCTCTCTCTCTGTTTCTAACTCTATGATCTCATCAGATTATTTTTTTATGTATTTTGTAGGTTTACAAAACTGTTGCTTATCTACCTTTTGTCACCTGCATCACTGGATGGTATCCACCACTGGACCACTTCTGACCAGATAGGGGGTAGGAATAGATTAACAAAATAAAAAAATATAATCAGAAGCTGACCAGTGATGATGGATTGAAGGATGGATAACAAAGACTCTGCACAGAAAAAAACATAAGAGTCAACCATATAACTGTAGTGACAATAAAAGTATATACACGGTTTATACCACTGCTCTGACTGGTGTACACCAGAGACTACAATGTTAGCATCACAGCCATGAGGAGAAGCATATATAATATATATTCCAGTGACTGCAGGTATAAGGTACGTGCTTCTGTTAAACTCAAATGGACAACTATACCGAGAGTATTCAAGAGTACAGAGAGAAATCGATGAGCTGTAATGCATAGCTGTGCTTCATGACTTCGTATTATATTGCTGCTGGTGAGTCAGACAGAAGTGCTGTATCCTATGTGTCATCCAATTAAATACACGAGAGATTATGTTTTTTATTTCTTACTTGGCACACGGCCCAGTGTGGTACAATCTGGTCAGAAATTTCAGCACGGCATTTAAGCATCTAATTAAAAAGGTAAATTGTGCCTCTCAAGTATTTTGTTCTGTATTAAAATGTTTAATTAGCCTGCTTTCTTTCAGATACGTTAATATTCAGCGCAGGTGTTCTTCATTTGGATGGTTTTTCCTTCCTTAGAGGAATGCTTCACTCAGAAATCATAACTGCACAATTTTCCACTTACTTCAGGTGTAGTCGATCAGTCGAGATGTCTTAAGTGAGGTTCACACTGGAGGATAATTTGATTTTGAGCCAATTTGCTGATCCCGACAATCATAATGGGTCTCCCGATTTTGGGGGGATCGTAACCCGATGATCCTGTGGTGTGAGGTGTCTGTAATCCAATTTTTACCCCTCTGATCATCGTCAAGTCCAGTCAGGGCAGCACCTGATTGTGAATCGTAAATATAAAAACACGTTCAATAATTACAACTCAACATCCTGTGGTGTGGGGTGGACATCAATTCTCTGGTGTAAAACGCTATGACGATGTCCTGACTGAAAGACCGTCAACCAATGAGAGGATCGGTCAAGACATATTAGGATCAGCCAAAACATGTTAGGATCAGCCAAGTTGTTCCTTTCTGCCTACTTTGAGCTGCCAATGAAAATGTTGTTTTAACACTGGCGTGACCAAAAATGTTGGATCAAGTTAGTTTATTTGAGAGCTTACTCCTCCTTCTTGTGAGACATTATAGATGTAATGTGATGTAAATGAATAAACCATGTGCTAAATCTGTAAAAAGAAAAGTGTAAAAATTTTATATTTTTGGTTGCATTGCTTTGCTGAGGTTTGATTAAGTCCTAAAAAAACAGACCTGAGCACTTTGGTTTCTGTTCGACTGAAGGACATTCATTTGTAGCCCAAATCTGAGTTGCGAAATTAACCTACATAAAGTCCCTTCAATGCTGTGCAGCCTGAAAAAAGATTTATGGGACATAAAAGTTAAAAGTGCCAACATTTAGTATATTCAACAATAAATTGAAAGCATTTTTGATTTGAAATGATTTTGATTTTAAATTTAATGATTTTATTTTTATACTAATTTGGGCTCTGTCTAAAGAAAATGTCATGTAGTCGCAGTTTAAGAACCCCAAGATTTGGGCACGCAGATTTAGACAAAATCTGAAAAACAGTGGACTGTTAACCTTACTGCCATAGATGGACAGCGGCATGGCTGGTAAGATCACAGATTTCAGATGATTTTTCTGATGGTGATCATCGTTATCTTCAGCGAAGCTCGTTAAGCTATTTAGCCGTTAGGGTGACTATTGAGTTCTATTGTTAGTAACTTCAGCCTCACAGCTCAGCTTGCTTCTAAACAAAGCAAAAATTGGGCTCCAAACATGTTGTGGCTGATTGACTGCAGTGTAACATTGTGCAAATGTTTTACATTTAGGTATATTATACCTAAAGTAAGAGTTGAGTGGGTTAGATTACAAGCTACCTGCTGACTGCCTTACTGCCACTATCTTATTAGAGTCTATTTACACTTCTCGCTTCATGCTTATCTTGTATAGATAAGATTTATCCACATTTCATTTATCCCGGCCCATATTAAACGTTTCTCTGTTGGACAGACAGAAATCTGATTAGAATCAGCACTGCTTATCAAGTATTTGACAGCGAAATCAAGAAATGATCTTCTGTAGTCTGCAGAGGTGATGCTGGCCACCACAGAAATTGTATTCTACACAGTAATACAGTTTATAAGAGATAAAGGAAGTAACTTTGATATGACTATTAGAGCTAGACCTTTAGCTCAGGTCATAGACATCACAACTCATCCTCTGTAATAATAAAAAATCAGTTTCAAACCACCTGAAAGTATCTGAGTTATCAGATAACAATATGGCCTCCCTAGACAAACATATGCGAGTGAACACAACACCACCCTGAGCAGACGTTTGTCAACGAGTCTCTACACAACAGCTCCAGGCTATTTTATGTTCTCAAGGAACTGATGCTCTTAAAAACATCAAATTATGTTTTTTTGACTCGTTATATAGTTCTAGACTAGAGCCCAGAACCTTTAGATTAATTATATTTTTTATGTTAAAAAAGATCTTCATTGGTTCTCCAAGGGTTCTTTAGTAAATATACAGTGGTAACCCTACTTACGAGTTTAATCTCTGCAGGAGCCGAGCTCGTTAGCTGGTTTGCTCGTTAGCTGGATGCATTTCCCCCATAAGAATACATGTAAAACTGATTAATCCGTGTCAGCCGGCCAATATACAGTATACTTTAATATGCTAAATAATGTGTTTATATGGGTTTTTAAAACATAAACGAGATGACAACGGCGCTCGTGTAGGCTGGCTGCTAATGAGAGGGAGATCGACGGTGCTCGTGTAGGCTGGCGGCTAAGGAGGACAGGAGGACGGGCGTACGTGTATGGCATGGTTACACTTATCATATGAAAAGTAAAAGTAAAATGTATCTAACTTTCTTGTTCACTACCTTTTGCCTTCTTAGCGTTGCTTTCACTAGCACTTTCACTTTCACTGGACAGTGGTCAAAGGTAATGACTGACCTTTTCTTCTACGCTAGCATCTAGGAGATGCTACGACCGCAGCGCCCCTAGTGGTTGGAATACTTGAACAAATTTATGCTACTCGTTACTTGGAATTTTACTTGTTAACTGGAACAAAAATTTTCCGAGATCTCGACACGTTACCTGGAATACTCGTTAGTAGGGATGCTTGTAAGTAGGGTTACCACTGTATTAGAATATGATGAAAAGTTAAATTTAATCATACATATAATTTGAGAGAAACTAATAAATTTAGGTGTAAAAAATTAAGAGTAATTTATTAAAATTGGTCCAAAGTATTAAGAAAACTCCATGTATCTGCTGACAAACTTTATTGACATGCAGATTTCCTTTTCCATCCATCCACAGTGCCAAAACTATGACCAAATGGTTTACTGAGCTGATTTATTGTGCGTGATTGGCCAGCCAACTCATCGGCTACAAGTCATACTGATCAACAAAGCAAAAGGTTTGGAATATGTCACTTTATGTTTAATGATTACAAAATGTACAACAGTTGATCATTTTTAAATAAATTCTTAACAAAAACAAACTTTATGACATTAAAATTTTTATGTATGATGCATATTAATTTTTTTAAGCATAATTTAAATATGTTAAATGAGATTTAAAAAAGAATTGTTTAGTAATTATAATTTATGGAATATATTATATATTTATAAATAATTTTATTCCATGTCAAAGAAACTTTTTGCTGTAATGTGGAACCATTGTATTTTACAAAGATGGTTCTTCTACGTTCCTGAACCAAAAAAAAAAAAAATAAACCTTTTGGTGCCTGAATTTTCTGGCACGTACCTAAGCCAAGCGATTTTCCTTTTTATATCCTTTCCCCTTTTTTCTGATGTTTTTTGAGAACTGTACATGATTTGCTTTACCTGAGGATGTGATTTTATATGAAGGCTCTGGAGAAATAGCATCCTGGTTTTCTCTCTTGGTTTTCATTTTCCATCCAACACTGGCCTTTGTTTATTACTTTCAATACACTGCATGTAACTGTTGGTGCACTGGGACATTTTGCTTTATTCACTCTGACTCTAGGCTATACAGATATTGCGCTACTCATGCAAGATACGTGCTGTGATGTTTATTAACTGTAACAAAGTTTGCATCTTAAAAACAAAATGTAACCTGAGGGTTTTCTGTAAAAAACGTATACGATACTATATATTTCTAAAATATCATTCAAAAATGCTATTTACTTGACCTATCCATTCTTACATACTTTCAAAAAAGTGTTACAAAATTGCACTATTAGAACATAAAAGGTCCAATTCTACCTTACAAGTTACTGCAGTGCAGCTCAGACTTCTACATTTAGCATTATTTATTTAATAATGTACCAACAAGGCAGGTGTTTGTAATAAAATGGCCTGTAACTACAAGGTCTTTAAAACAAGTGACCACCATGTTGCTGTCATTGCTGAAAGTGCTGAAAAACAGTGGTCTTATAGTGACCCATTTCTAAGATAGCCCAAGACCACTTGAGGGGTGAGGGGCAATGAGTCATTTGACCCCCCCCCCCAGTTCTAAAGTATCAGATTTAGATAAAATAAAACACAGTAACAGTGTACATTTTAATTAAGCATGTAGGGATCGTTTAAAAGGTAAAGCACATTTTGTGCATATTTGTAACAATAATTTTATTGTCTCACTTGCATTTTCATAGAGGTGAATTTTATTTTTAATTCGTCATGTAGTAAATACTAGTGCATCCTTAAATGTAGATTATGGTGAAAAAATTGTGTTCATAATTTAATTCAGAAATATAGAACTGTAATTTTTTTAATTACATTTAAAGTTTGTGGTTTTAATGTGGATACTGTTTGAATATAAAACTCAACATGAAATATTTGAATTATTTAAGATTCTGGATTTCTGATTAAGTCAACAGTAAAAAAAAAATCTTGAAATGTTACTTTATGTTTAATAAATATAAAATGACTACCTAATTAAAAACAATGATTTTCTTCATGATATTGTAATATTTTGATGTGTTACTGTCTACTGTTCATATCTTATTGTCAAGGATTTATTTGATTGATTTTTCTATTTTCTTGCTATATGATCTGCTTTTTTATATTACAAAATAGTGTTGCAAAATGTCCACTTTGCTTGCTTTATTGCTGGCAGTTTATAAGCACTGTAGATATGGTCACCAAATGACAGCACTTAACAATAATAAAAGGTACACAGCTTGTAGGTCAACGAAAGCATAATAGTCATACACCAAGCTCAGTGGGTGGGTTCTTCATCTAATTCAGTATAAGAAGAGGCTCTAATAAAAACAATATAATCATATTAAATATATTAGAATAGCACTATAAATCATATAAAAACAAACTACATTGATAAGATTATATTCATTATATATTTTGTAGGCGTGCCAATGGTGCCACTGTTAAGTTAGTCTGAATGTATTGTTTTGTGTCATGTAATCAAGCTAGCAATTACAACTAGAATAGATTCATTCTGCTTGCATTATGGAATGAGCTCTTTAGTATACAGGTTACTTGACTGTGATGGTATCATTCTCAAGTCATTGCTTGTTGTTTGAAATTTGGCCAACCCACTAATCCTAAACCCTATCAATTTCTCTATTGAAAATGGCTCATTTCACTGCAACCAAAACAAATCATTTATTTCACTGACAGAGAGAAGGGATAAGGATAGATGGAACCATAGCTGGCCTGTGTACCTTATAAATCTAAATTTGTCTACAAAAGAATTGGCCCTACAGCTTGTATACTAGCCCAGTTATTAATCAAAGGGGCAGAATTATTTAAATAATCTGTTCAGGCTTGAAGAAAACCACCAGAATTTTTCATTCTGATCTCTATTTGCAGCATCTGTATTGTTTCATCAGTTAACATGGGTAATAATTTCAACAATTTAGCCTGTGCACAGAGGCACTGAAAAGCTTCTAATATGAGTATGTTTATAAAGTCATCGGACTGTTGCAGATTTCTGTGAATATGTATTAAAATACTGAATTTGAAGCAGATAACAATTTAACTCAAGTTTTATATGCTTTCATTCAATTTTAGAACAGGAATGAGCCAGGAGCCTTTAAAATCTCAACCCACACCCATTATGTTGGTAAATTCTTCCATGTGGAAAACTGGTTCCATTGAGGACACAAATGGAAAACTAGTATAATCAACAGAACAAATGAAAAACTAGTCAAATTTAAAGAACAAATGGAAAATGAGTCCCATTGACAGAACCAGTGGAAAACAAGTCCCATTGACAGAAACAGTGGAAAACAAGTCCCATTGACAGAACCAGTGGAAAACGAGTCCCATTGACAGAACCAGTGGAAAACGAGTCTCATTGACAGAACCAGTGGAAAGTAAGTCCCATTGACAGAACCAGTGGAAAACTAGTCAAATAAAAAGAATAAATGGAGAACGAGTCCTATTGACAGAACCAGTGTAAAACGAGTTCCATTGACAGAACCAGTGGAAAACGAGTCTCATTGACAGAACCAGTGGAAAATAAGTCCCATTGACAGAACCAGTGGAAAACTAGTCAAATTTAAAGAACAAATGGAGAACGAGTCCCATTGACAGAACCAGTGGAAAACGAGTCCCATTGACAGAATTAGTGGAAAACGAGATCCATTGACAGAACCAGTGGAAAACGAGTCCCATTGACAGAACCAGTGGAAAACAAGTCCCATTGACAGAACCAGTGGAGAACGAGTCCCATTGACAGAATCAGTGGAAAACGAGATCCATTGACAGAACCAGTGGAAAACGAGTCCCATTGACAGAACCAGTGGAAAATGAGTCTCATTGATAGAACCAGTGTAAAAAGAATCCCATTGACAGAACCAGTAGAAAATGAGTCCCATTAATAGAACCAGTGGAGAATGAGTCTCATTGATAGAACCAGTGTAAAAAGATTCCCATTGACAGAACCAGTGGAAAACAAGTCCCATTGACAGAACCAGTGGAAAATGAGTCCCATATGCAGAACCAATGGAAAAGTAGCCCCATTTACAACAAATTCAAAATTAGTCCCATTGACAATACCAATGGAAAACTAGTCCCACTGATGACCAATATAAAACTAGTTTGATTGACAGAACCAACCAACTTTACTTAATGTTCCTATTATCATTGTGGTCAGTTTGGCCCTATTCAGAGTTTCATGTCATGTCATACGCCGTCATCGCTTAAATAAATGATTGACATAATTTTTTTTTTTGCTTCATATTTAATGACTTTTCCCATTTTAATGATGATAACTAGGCAAACAGAATTAACATGATGTGTTTTCAATGTCCTGTACACATGTACACTTCGGCGTTCTTTGTGGTCGATTTGACCCGACTGTTTGAGCTGTATAACATAAAATGTCAACATGTAACAGAGGAGACTGTGTCTATGACAGACGATGATGTTGAGGAGCCTGATTATGAGGCATCCTCCTCTGATGAGAATGAGACCCTTAGTGTTGACCCTTCTTTTGTCTCGCAACCATCAGCAAGCACATCACATTTCAAACACTTGAACAACAGGGCAGACTTAGTGCTGCTAATGTCATCAAAATAGTTACAGTCCCCACTTGATGCACTGTCAGCCATGTCCAAGACATAAAATCAGCATCTGAGCTCTTAATAACACCATCGATAGAAAAGGATGTACTTGGATAAAATGATAAACTCACACTGACCCCAAATATAATACATGTTACTGTTCTTAATAACAGAAATAGTTTTTTCATTCTAAATGTTATAGATAACAAAAATATGTACTAGAAATATATATTATATATAAAAAAATATGTAATAGAAATAATATAAAATCATTAAAACAAATCTAAAAAAAATCTCTAAAAAAATAAGATCTCTAAATTTAATTTTTTAGTCAATTAATGAAACATTTATGGTGATCTGCATATTTCTCCATAGCTGTGTATGGGGTGGGGGTTTACAAGGCTATTTAAGTAGCCAACAAACCAACATAAATTATGTGACATAAACTTGGGTAACAATTTTAATTATAATCATTTTCTGGAGGTTTACATTGCTGGGGTCAAATTGACGATGTTAGTAAATTTGAGGATAATATGAGGGTTAAGAAAAATGGACAACTAGTCCCTAATAAAACACTTTTGAAATTTAAATTGCCATTACATTTCAGTCGCAAATTAATTCTACAAAAACGTGTTTTGCATAAATGAGTGAACTGATTTCCTGTTCTTTTCCATGTACAGGAAATTAAATAAAAAATCTGGTCTGTTTCAGAGAAAAAAAAAATAAAAGAAGAGAACATCTCCATAGTTTTACTTAGACTGGAATCTCAATATGAACTCAACCTTGTCTCATCGAGGACTGACGGTCTTCTCAGTTCTGATGCTATGAATGAACATTAGACTTTTCATCTGAGTCAGAACTACCTCATGTTTCATGCTATTTTAGGATAATCTCCTTCATGTCCCTCAACCCATCAAGAGCAGTGTTTGAGCAATAAAATGCTCCTCTGGGGAGGTATTCAATCTCTCACGAGACAGACAAAACCAAAACAAAAAACAGTGACTTCTTTTGCTTGTGTTTTTCTCTGCTATCTCTAATTCAAATGCATTATCTTCACTGAACTGAACGAAGGCGCTTCATTACCTCTGGGTATTCTTTTCAGCTCCACCTGGGAAAGTTTCACATTCCATGGTATTAAAATTAGGTCACCGGTTACTGAGATAAGGATGGCAATTGTTTTGACACTGAATGAAATCTTGAGAGATGAGTCATCCCTATTCTTCCCATATGGACAAAAGAAGACTTCCTGAGAATGCATGAATTATTAATCATCCGGGTCTTTCTCTGCCTTGTTTTTTAGTTAACGCAATTCACGTATTCATCTTAAAGGCTTCACTCCTTGTTGAGCAATGTATTAGTGAGCATGTTCATTCCCGTATCTCTAAATGACACACATCTAAGGAATTGTCGCTGCCAATTTGTGAATCATATTAATGGGCTTTCAAGATGTAAGCCAGATAAGTTGAAACAAATGATGGCTCTCTGGAGACAAACTGAGGCATTAGTTAAGCTGCAACGGCATCAGAATATGCTCTTTCTTTCCAATAAATCTAAGTGTTCTTGTGTTAAACCTGGCACTGTTGCACTTAACTCTCTATGTACACTTCATCATCTTCCATATGGACAAACGATGCATTAATAACATCAGCATCAAATGCTGTGCAAGCACTATTACAAATAATGGTACCAAAAACAGTTCCTTGGAGTAATGTCACAGATTAACTGTTTTTGGTTCCTTAAACAACATTTTCATGTATAGTTCTTTAAAGAACCATGTTTGTAAATGAGATGAAGATGAGATTTTCATGGAAAGAAAAGCTGGAGAGTTTCTAGACCAGGGGGCATTCGTAGGAAGTTTTGATACCCGGGGATTCAGCCTCCGGTGCAGGAGGAGTTGTTGGTCGATTGGTTCTGGGTTGGATGTAAGACCAGGGGTTGTTGAGAAAGGCCCGGGGCTAGCGCTGCCCTAGTACCGCCCCTGTTCTAGGCTATAGGTGCACTGCTCATATTCAATCTGAATCAGTGTGGTCTGCTGTAGTAGACAGCATAGGAATGCTCAAATGATGCTTAAGCAACAATATGATCAATGAAAATACACACATACAGTAAAACTGACCTTTTTCATACATCAAGCATAAATAATAAAGTAGAAAGATAAGTAATTTTTCAAATTAAAAAGTTTGTACCCAGTAAACGCACAGTTTACTACATATGTTCTGTAAAAAAGCTGTCTTGAAAGTGAAGTATTTGCTCTTAAGTTCCACAAGGTATGTGGGCAGAACACTCCATGCTCTGTTGCAGCAATACAGCGCAGGTGATTGAATAA